>BQNB010082214.1:0-29394 GCA_026074375.1 Tanacetum coccineum | reverse complement strand
CTGCACTCGCTAAACAGCCAAAGCTTGTGAAAGAGAAATCCATAAAGCCTACTCCTTTAAAGAAAGCCAACAAGGGAAAAGTGCAAAAAGTTCGAAAGGGAAAAAGGCCTGATCGTTTGGTTGATGAATCAGATGAAGAACCTCAACCTGATCTTGAGCCTCCAGTTGATGAAGATGTAGATTATGATCTTCAGCTAGGTATTCAAATGAGCTTAGAATCCTTCCAACCACCCATAGGTGGAGTAGATTTTTGTGAACCTGCCACCTTAGGTATCACCCAAAAACTCCCTGTTGTAGAAGGTAAAGGGAAAGGCATTGCTACAGATGAACATGTCGCACAATCACTCCTAGAACTACATCAGCCAAATAAGAAAAGCACCACGAATCAATACATTTTTCAAAGGCGGACTCCAGTGACTAAAGAAGCATCTACTGGACCCTCTGCAGAGCCTCAGGATGATACATTCGCAAATGTGGTCTGTGATACTCCATCTCATGTAGATGCTGAAACTAGAGCTGATATGGATAAAACTAAGGGTGATACTGAAATCCTGAATGTTGGTGAAGAAAAAGGAGAAGATGTTTCTAACACCGTGGCTTTAGAGGAAAGAACAGTTGAACTTGATGAAGGCCAGACTAGATCAGAGCCTGGTAAAACACCCGAGTCTTGTCCTCTACCAAAGCGCGTACTTATGGAAAAAGACCAGGCTGGATCAAACCCTGGACAAAGTCATGTGGCTCTTGCTGGACCAAACCCTGAGCCCATGCATGAAGACTTCGTTGCTACTATGTATCCTCAAGTACATGAAAGCTTGAAGCATCCAGATGAGGAACATGTCCATTTAGAGAATCCACTGAGCTCATCTGGGACTCTCTTATCAATGAAGAATCTTGATGATGCTTTTACCTATGGTGATCAGTTCCTGAATGACAAACCAACTGAAGAAGAACCAGATAAAGCTAATGTGGAAACAAAAGTGGAATCTATGGTCACGGTTCCAATCTATCAAGTGTCTTCATCAACACCCTCTCTATCCACTCCTGTCATCGTTATCTCATCTCCTAAACCAGTATCCACTCCTATCCAAGAACCAGTCTTTACAGCTACAACTGCAACTACAACAACAACCCTTCCACCACCACCATCTCCACAACATCAAATCACTACAGATCATGCATTAGCTGCTTGTGTTTCGGCACTCAAACAAGTATGTGCTAGCTTAGAAAAGAAAAACAAGCTTCAGGATCAGACATCTCAAGCTCTCTCATCCAAGATATTCACGTTGGAGAATCACGATTTGTATTCGAAGATTGACAAGTACATCAATGAGAACGTTAAAGAAGCTGTACAAGACGCTCTCAAAGCTCTAGTTTGTGAACGTTTTAGAGAGCTGTCAGAATTTGAGATGAAGGAAATTCTCCATGATCGGATGTTTAAAAGTGGCTCCTACCGATCACAGCCTAAACATAAAGCTCTCTACGAAGCTCTGGAGGCATCCATGGATCGTGAAAACCGAGAATAGTTCATGGATGCGACGGCCAAGTCTCAGAAGAGACGTTGTGATGATCAAGATCCTCCTCCACCACCTCCAAAGGACTTTGACCAAAGCAAAAGGAAGAAGCACGATTCTGATGCATCTGCCTCACAACAGCCTCCAGCTCAGACGTCCGAAGCTTGGAAAACTTCTAACACAAGAGAAGCTCCTTCAAGTAAAAATCTGCTCCACCAGTTATAGAGCCCGTTGATGACATTCCAATACCAGACGCTGAGCATATCTTAGACTCGAAGGATATAGGTGTTTCTCATCTTCTGAAGATCCACACCAGACCCGACTGGTTGAAGCCTATACCTGAAGAAGATAGACCGGAAACACCTGAACCGGACTGGGTCATTCCTCCAAATGACTTACCTAAACCTGAGAACAATTGGGCCGCTGCAATTGCCAAATCATATAAAGATCCGAAAGAAAACAAGTTGCTTTAGAAAACTGGAGATATGGGCTCCTTCATCAAATGGTATTGCAGACAGATTGGGAAGTCAAAGCTCAGCAAAGCTGATTTGGAAGGTCCAGCGTACAAGGTAGTCAGAGCATTTCACTTTAAATTCAGATGGAAGAGTGTCACCTGCTGCTTACTGATCAGATTGATTTGGTTAATCCAGAGGGTAACCGGATTATGCCTGACATAGGTAAACCTTTACCTCTAGGAGGTCCACCTGGTCAAGTAACAATACAACCACAATACTTCTTCAATAAGGAGCTGGATTATCTTGTATCAGACAGCAAATAAAGAAGGAATGCTCTCTCTATATCTAAGCTAAAAGCAACTTACTATCAAGACTTTAGGCTAGAAGAACTCGTACCGTCATTGTGGAATGAAAGTGAACGAGAATACGACATTAGTGCATCCTATGGTATTTCTCACTGGTGGTTTAAGCATAAGGAATTCTATATTACCAAACGCAATGCCCCCTCTAATCGTCGTGCAGTCATATCTCACATGCGGATGCTCAGTGTTGTCAGTCTCTAGACCTATGAAAGATATGGTTATACATTCTTGAAAGAGATTGTTCTTCACAGAGCTGCCTACAAAGAGTACAACATCTCGGAAGCTGACTTCAAAAATCTGCATCCAAATGATTATGAAGACCTGTACCTGCTTCATCTTCAAGGCAAGCTGAACCACCTATCTGGTGCTGACAAAGTTCATCTCTTCAACGCAGTCAACCTGTGGATAATGAACCTTGATGACATCAAATAACGTCTATTGGGATTAAAAGCTTCTTGATGCTGTTTGCAAGTAACTGCTGCTAAGGTTAGAGTTACTACTGCTAGTATATATTACTACTGCTAATGGAAGTTAAGACTACTCAGAGACTTAGAAGAAATACTACTAAGTAGTTAATACTGCTAGTATATAAGTTACTACAGTTAGTGTATCTTAGTACTGCTAGTATATGTTAGTACTGCTTGAGTAAAGTTACAACTGTTAGCATAAAGTTAGTTCTGCTAGTGTAACTTAGTACTGATGATGAAGAATGAAGAAAATATTCTAAGTGGTTACTACTGCTTGTACACAGTTAGTGCTGCTGGTATAAAAGTTAATGCTGCAGCTTACAACTGCTGAAAGATTACAACTGTTAGAAGAGTTTCTACTGTCAGAAGGATAAAGACAAGAGAAAGGATTAAGATGAAGATTGTTTATCAAGATTACTTATGGGATAAATATGAGATATTTTTGTAAAAGATATGTATATCCTATTAAGTTAGAAGATTTACAGTTATCTATTAAAATTATAAAAGATTTGTAGTTATCTTGTAAAGGACTCCTTAGTGTATAAAAGGAGATCCTAGGTTATGGTTATTGATACACGTTCATACGTTTTTGATATATAGCTTCAAGGTTGTAAACCCTAGTACTACACAGAGTACTCGTATTATTGATAATAATAATATTGGAGCTTTTTAGTGATATCATTGTTCATACAGTTTACTATTTCATTAATATTCTTCTAAGTATTAAAGAGTAGATTCCACATACTCTTTAGTATTCACAAAGTTTCTAGTAGTCTTTGGTAATACATAAATCAAAGTTTCTAACATGTTGTGTTGGAATTTATCAATACAACTGAAGCTAAATACAAGCTTAAGCAATATCTATTATATTGGGAAATCAACAGGGATTGACACATTAGATAATCATAGATCTAGTGGTCGGGGAGACTCAAACCATGTAATAGTCATTTCTAGTGAGAGAGTGTAGAGAGAGAAATAAATGTGTGTATTATGAAGTGAAATGGAAAATGTTACAAGAGTCTCACCCCTCCATGGAAGCAATGGAGGGGTATTTATACCACAATCTAATACATAAGTATGCTAAGTTGACTACTCTAGTCCTTACATATGGTGGTATGTTAAACTATGGTAATTCCGTCATGTCGTCACATAAAATGAAATCCTAACAATCTTCCCCCATGGGACGATATACGGAATTACTTACAATATTTTCCAAATAAGTACATAATGATTAAGAACAAGAACTTCCAAGGGGGTAACTCATAGAATATCAATAGCCTACCACCCGCAGACTAATGGCCAAACCGAAGTCAACAACAGAGCTATCAAACGTATTTTGGAAAGATCGGTAGGATATAACCCAAAAGATTGGTCTGAAAAACTCAACGATGCATTGTGGGCCTTCAGAACCGCCTATAAGACACCAACAGGATATACCCCATTTAGGATGGTTTACGAGAAAGCTTGTCATCTGCCAGTGGAAATTGAACATAAGGCATATTGGGCACTTAAACAATGCAATATAGATCTCACGACAGCTGCAAAAAATTGTTTCATGGAGTTTAACGAATTAATAGAGTTACGAGACAGAGCATACGAAAAATACTCGAATCTACAAAGAAAGAACTAAGAAATTGCATTACTCTAAACTCCGTGGAGATAAAGACTTTAAAAATGGAGACAAAGTCTTATTGTTTAACTCTCGTTTAAAGTTACATCCAGGTAAAATCAAGTCAAAATGGACAGGTCCTTTTACAGTTAAAACCATGTATCCTTATGGAGCAGTTGAAATCACCGACAATAATGGTTCAAGCTTTAAAGTCAATGGACATAGGTTAAAAAAATACCACGATAGAAGTTTCCACACGGATGATAACGAATTCATAGAGCTCGATGCCTGACGATGAAAAAGAAAAGGGAAAAGGTCGAACTTAAAGACCAGCTGAAACAAAAGTGCTTCCCGGGAGACAACCCGATCATTTTAATTGTTTGTCGCATTTAATTGTTCGAATTTTAATTTTCTGCACGAGTCTGTCTTCCCACACATTACATACGGTGTATCAAACACCATTGGATATGGTATATGCATGTCAGGACATTATCAGTTTTAAAACTTAATTATTTAATTTCTAGTAATTGTTTCTACAGGAACAATACGGCGTATCCTTGGGTTTGGGATACGACGTATTGATCCATGTATAGTTGTGTGTTTAATTGTTTTCTTGTACCATTGTAGCGAGATAGAATTTGCACTTGTCTTCTAATCTTTTACAAGACCTTGCTGAAACTATGATATGGTATATGCTGAAAAAGACTTGTGTTGAACTTATCCGGCCATTCTGAAGCCCTAGTCAACACAGTTTTTGCTCAAGAACTCATCATGGAGAATTATCACGAGCAAAATATCAAGGAGTTTTCCATTCTAATTCTATTTTCCCTTATTATTTAATTCTTTTATCTATACAACGAGGACATTGTATAATTTAAGTGGAGGGATGGAGAATTAGAACGTACTTGTCTTCTTTTATACAAAATAACATGCAAAGTGCTTAAAAATGGTCAAAATTGAAAAAAAAATCAGCATGACTTTAGAAAAAAATCACTAGTTACATTATCTAGTGCACTATAACCCTTGATACATATTATGAGAATTAAGCCTATTTTGTTTCTAACTGTCTACTAAACTCCACAAATTTATGAGTGTGCTGGTGATGTAGTGGACTTTAGAACTTGGCCTGATATATCACTCGAGACCGCCATGATTAGTACTATGGATTTAGATGGAAGAACATGTTAAACTGATAAATTTATAGGATTCAACCAAATAGCCTACATGTCATAAAAATAACTAACTTCACTAGTTAGTTAACTCCCGTGTAACCCCTGATTACTCTCATTTTTAGAGTAAAATCCCCTAAAACAACCTGTTGACCCATTCCTTTCTTTTGGTACACCATATTATATGTTTCGTTACACCTTTGTACCCTAGCCTACTGTGTAGATTAAGCCTATTTCTCCATGTTGCTAGTTGCTTTCATGTAAAGTCTTGTATTTCCTGTGTCAAAGTGAAATTTTTCTATCTTTGTAATGGTCGGGAAATTGCACAATGCAATGGGAAAATATGTAGCTCGTAAGGTCCACTACTTTTTGAAATTATGAATTATGTCCGATGAAGAAGTACTACAAGGAAAAGATTATCCAGATAAATTATGAAAGTGAAGACGGTGGAATCAAACCGAGGTTTATTATGTATTAGCAAAAAAAAGAGAAAAAGCAAAAAAAAAGAGAAGGAAGAAAAATAGTCGTTTCAAAAAGAAGTTTATACCGAAGGAATCACTTAGAAGGATCGATTATTCGTTGATACGTTACAAAAATCAACGATGTTAAGTTTTGTAAAAAGTGGCCGATATCACCACTTGTGTAAAAGTATGTAAAGAGCGGGATGTAAGGGAAGTTGACCGTTATGGGAACGTTAACTTTGGTTGTCTTTGTCATTTATGTGATCGAGGCGTCTGTCTATATATTCGAGTCTTTGTCATGGAATGGTCGGGGGAAAGTTACTAGCAACCACACCTTATTTGTTGGCTTAATCTATTTGTTTTGTGAATTTTATTTAATAACCATTTTACTTCCCTTTCCTAGCAACTAACCTTAGTGTCTACTTGAACGAGGACTTATTCGAGCATGCATGTCTATTCCATCGTTACGGCCATGTATGCATGTCTCAGCTACCTTGTTAGATGATGACTTTTGGTGAAAGTTAGAAGGTCCCTACTCTATATCATTCTTCATCCTAACTGTTGGTTAAACACGAATAGGGATGTGTTCGGATTGTATATGTCTATTCCGTCGTTACGGTGGCATTGTATATACGTTACAAATACTTATTGGTGTGAGTACTTTGGTGAAAGGACTGTTTTGAATGATCAACCGTAAGCCTTCTTAACCTAATTTTAGCTTTTGACTTGGTTTTCCTTAGCTTTACCAATGGAGAGATGTGTTTCTTACCAAGTTATGATACGAAACTAAGACGATCACTCCGAGCAATTGAACGTTCTACTTAAATGTTGCACCCCTGATTAGTTGAGTGATATGATGTGTTTTAATTTCCATATTTCGAGAGGAGCTTGGTTATGTACTTTATTTGCCCCTCGTGTTTAGGGACCCAACACTACTGCTTAATTAGAGAATCCTTAAATTCGGTTCGAGAAACATATTTCAGAAACTAAACATTTTTTTCTAAGTCTACTTTGAGGATAGTAAGATTCAAGTGGGTAGGATATTTGATGACATCATATAACGTTACTTTATTATATCATTTATCCTATCTATTTTGCCCACTTTTATATAATTATTGCATTATTTGGTACTTAATCGCTTTAAAGTTGATAAATGCAATAATTCAGGAGTGTTTTGTGAAGATAAGCTAAAAGGCGCATAAATTGGAGATAAACGAAGACACTTGAAGATTTCTAAAAATTCACCAATATGTCGTATCCAACTAAAGAGATACGGCGTATCAGCGCCAAGACTTCACAAGAAAACGCGTTTGACTAATTCCCAATACGACGTATCCATGCTATCTATATACACCGTATCCATGAAGATAACTATTCAAAGATACAGTAAATCAAGTAAATTGGGAATGATATCAAAGATTTATTACGAACATAGCGCGCACTCCAATGAATCCAGCCTAATACGCTGTATCGACCTATCTGGATACGACATATCGAGTATTTTTCAGCAACTATAAATAGAAGACTCAAAAATGAGTTTTCTGTGTGCAATATCATATTCTTTATACCATACTCATCAGAGACGAATTTTAGAAGATAAGATTAGCCATAAAGATCAAGCACTGATCACGACTCCATAAAAGACATAATGTAATTTTTACTCTCTTAATCGTTCAATTTTAATTGTTTGATTACGCTTGTATAATTACAATGGTTGTGGGCTAATACCCTTGGGTATTAGCTATCTTAATGAAATTTCAATGTTTGGTTTGTTTTAAAATCGATTTCTTAGTTTATCGTTGATTGTTTAATTATGTTTATCACCTCATACTTGTTTATGTTTTTGAATATGCGACCTATCATTCAACTTGATCTTGTGTTACGGACCAAGTAATCTAGATACCGAGATAGCTCTCCATATCGTGTCTTATATTACTTGACCAATAGGATCACAAATAATGTTCTATCTTTATCTTTTGATTACGAGCTTAGTTGCTTAGTTGGACAGGTAGGTGACCCGTTTATGTTTCAGTAATCATGCTCTTAATTAACTGATAAAGATTGGAATAGTGGGCTACTAGTATATAAAACACCTTCAAACAAGAAGTGGGTAACGTCCCGTTGGGCTAGAGTTTTAACAGGATCATCATTGCTTTAATTCTCTAAGATAGATTATAATTAAACTAAAGGATGCTTTATGCGGATGCATTAATTGTAAGAGGTTTAATTGTGTCTAGGTCTTAGGTTGATGTCCCGCCTAAGTCTTAAGAATGATATGCTGCTTCGAGATAAGTAAATCATTGCACTAAAATAAACAAGCCAGCATTGAACCGGATTTAATATGGCTAATACAGTTTTCTATCATTTGGCTTGTACCGCTTTTCTATCTTCTAATCTTCATCTTTTGTGTTTATTGTGTATTGAATTGGTATTTGTCATCATCAAACCTGTGCCAGTCTCTCAGGCTGAATCCCCCATTTCATTAGACAATGTACATAGCATAGGTTTAACTAGCAAATAGACTAATTAAAATACTGATAGAATATAGGTTTAAATTTCCACTCTTAGTGTTCGACACCCTACTTACCGCAAACTCCATCTTGACCGGGTACACTGCTCGTTAAAGTGTTGTTTTAGGTTTGTCGGCTAAATATAAATGTAAAACTTGATAATCAAATAATTGACCCTACACGACAGCACATCAATATTATACGCACATCCCCCTACTTGAGTTAAACCATATCAAAAGTGATTATACAGGGGGTCTTTATAGATCATTAATGATATGTCTTCGACGAATGCATAAAATTTTCGTACCCATTCCCTCGAACCATGGACTTAAGTAGCCAGAGACTTCAACACAAAGACAATAAAGACTATAAGGAAGGCTAAGGCTAAAATGATGTAACTAAAAATATCAGGTTTAACAGGGATAGTTTTAACAAGGTGATCTAGGGGAACAATGGGTTTTACATAGGTAGGTCGTCAGGTCAGTATGACAAGTCGATGAACACACACACACAAAGGATTTTTTGGTAATTTCCTAATATGTTGTCTTCTTGAACCGTCCATTCCACTACTCAGTTAGGTCTCGAAAAGATGTACAGGCCAAGTTCTAAAGTCTACAATACTCCAGGCACACTCATATATTTGGTGGATTTTTGTATAACAGATGGAAATGGAATATTAGGCTTATCCTCACCAATTGAATTAAGGGATATAGTGTACTCGGAAAAGATTCATTTTAGTTTGTTAAGAAAAACATGTAAAAAAATTAAAATTTGCACAATTTTTAAAGAAAACTAGAAAATTAATGGTAAATATGGGTCAAGTGGTTCATATTTCTACTTCCCCCAACTGGAAATGTAAAAAGTCCCTTTTGTACAATAATAAATTATTAAATAGAAATAAGAACTGAAAAACTCCCCTTTAATTGTTGCCCGAACGAGTTGTCAAAATTTGAAGGTTAGGAGAGTGTTACTGCGTAATTGGATCGGCCTAATAACGCCGTAAACTTATACGCATTCATCATCAATTACTGGATTTCCCTGAACTTTACGACGTAACAGGACCGGCCCAGTTACGCCGTAAACATTATTGTTACGGTGTAACAATAAGATGTGTTTACGCCGTAAAATCCTTCTGAGCTCAATGTTTTTAGCAAAACACAAATTTCAGCAGCAAAGATAGATAGACAAAAGTAACATCCAACAAATCCAAATGATTATAGACATAGAAATTAAATTAATTTAAATTGTTTCTTGGTTCACATCGTAAACGAAGAGTTACTCCTCGTCTATGTCATTTCCTTGGTTTTAAGAAATGGATGGCCCTGCATTAGCATCACCAAACAAACTGAATGGGTTAGGAGAGGAAGATGGAGCAGTGGGGTAGATGAGAGTGTTGGACATAAAGTTCACACCCTGCTGAACCCTAAGATCAGGAATGTTTGGAACATAAGAGTAGGGGGTTCCATCGTAACAGGTGTGGTCAATGTGGTTGAAGGATAGCAAATGAGAAAGATTATCGGTGTTCCATGACTGAAACCTTTGTTACTCCTACCTCATCTGTCCAAACTCACCATTAAACTGGTCATACTGCTCGGACATCCCTGATACGACATAAGTGAGGTCATCTACCTTGATGCTCAAAGTTGAGATGTTGGTCTCAATGTCTCCTAATCTCTCGTCTATAGCTCTGAGCCTATTGGAAAAGGTCATATTAGGGCGTCGCCTCACTCCCCCGTCATCATCCTGGCCCTTACCAACTCCTGCTTTAGCAGCCTCATCCTCGCCATTATCAGGGAGATCATCAACCATCTCACCATAACCTAATCTATTATACCTACATATACCCATATCTACCAGCTTTACCACACTCAAAAGTGAAGTCTTTGGACCTAAAGTAACACTCCTCAAAGACCTATGGGTCATTAACCCATACGACCTAGCAATTTTTCCAATCAAATGTGCTCCTACAATTGGACTTTTCTTCTTGTACCCTTTTGCTTTGTTAGTGAAAAACTTGGCTACATGCCATGGAACATCCACCTTAGCTCCTCCATCCATACTATGCAATAAGAACAAGTCATCTAAAGTGACTTTCTCCTTTCCATTATGCCTACCTGCAACAGACAAGGTGAGCAAACGATGCACCAAACGACGAATAGGGCTACAGATTGAGGTGTAGGATGGGGGTACCGGGTGTCATAGTGATTTCGTGTGGAAATGTTAATGAAGTATTCAGTGGGATTGTAGTTGTTAGGCCTATTCCTAAAGCATGATTTACGAAATGTTTCGAACAAGGTATTTCCCATCTCATCGGGCGTGTATAATCCTAATGCCAATATAAACTACCTCATAGTCATACTTCTTCTAATCCCTCCTAACTGAAAAAATATAGTGTCGTCATTGTCTAAATCCACGATGTGCTCCCTAAAGGTATAACTCAACAAGACCTCCATAACATACTCACTGACTACTTTCTCCTGAATCCTAAACAACATGTTCCATGCTTGAGAAGTAAAAGTCCTATCATCCTGCGTATAACTAACGTGACAAAGCTAATTAAGATTTTGGAGAGCTATCCCTTCGTGAAGAGAACTAAATTCATCAATTTCAAGGGCTTCGGGTCTCTCTATTTCCTTCCTAGAAAGTTCTGAGAGTTTCTTGCGGAACTCTTTTCGGCTTTTGGATGAGAATTCCGGGTTTTTAAATTTTAACCATTTGCTAGAAACACCTGGGAAACAAACTCTCAAAAGTTATATGGCGAATTGGTATCAAGAACCTCCTGAAATTAAGAAATTAGGAGGACATTACGGCGTAACCCTAGTATGTGTTACGCCGTAACATACCTTTTTATGCCATAACTGTTACAACGATTACGGCGTAAACACTACTTATGTCTATTTCCAAACACTACTTACAGGTTATTTTCAGCACAAAATTTCCCATTTCTCCCTGAATACTCACATTTTAACCAAGTTTTTATAAATAGAATTGGATTGGTGCCCCTATCTAACATTCTTATCAATAGATCTATAGATATGTTCAATGAAATCATTCCTTCTTACGTTAATGTGATTAATAATGGTTAATTCGGGCAGGGAATAATTTTTAAGAATGTACTAATCAATCAATTAACTTGTAGATGGAAAAATCAAACAAGACAGATAACATTGCTTTTTAAGATTACATTCAAAGAATGAATGGAAGAATATTTACCTGGCATGAGGGATTGATTAGGAATAGTAAGAACACGATTTTACTATGAATATTTTAGGGTAAAAGTGGTGAAGTAGGTGCCTTACGGCGTAACCACTTTTCTTTTTATACCCCAGGAATAGTTTACAACATAACAGTTCGTATAGGTTACGCCGTAAAGTATTTAAAATCATTTCAAAAATACCCATAAATTATTTAAATGACTATTATGCCGTAACCCTCGACCTCGGTTACGGAGTAACATTTAAATGACCAAGAAAACATTATTGCTATGCAAAAATTTAAAAGAACCTTTCGGGTTGTCTCCCGACTAGCCCTTTTGTTTATTTAACGAGTCGTTAGGTTTGACTCTACTTTGGCTATGTTGTCTTATTGCAGGAGATTAATGTTCCCGCGTCCATTAGTGGAAAGCTAGTCCTTGCGTTGATTGTATCTGTATCTAGAATAATTCATCAAAATAAACTGTTCCCCGACAGTAACGCCAAAAACTTGTTGCGTATTTTCTTTTAAATATTCTTTAGTCAAGTTTTAAATTTATAAAAATCGTTTTACAAAACGTACTTACAAGCAGAGAACCCAATCGCAAATAGTGTAGGTTTGGTAAATCCGAGGTCGTTCCTAAGAATAGTTATTTAATGAAATAAGACAATTACAAAAAAATGGAGATTAAACAAGTTTGTAGAAATATAAGCAGGAGGAAAAGAAATGCTAGGGACGAAGGTATGCTATCCTTGAATCAAACCAATTAGTTCCTAAATCTCCTTTTGGTGCAATTTATTATTATAATTATCTGAGGTGACGCTAAACTACAAATATCATCATTGTTTAGCCTATGATTACTAGGTGGAATGAACCCGCGAAGGAATTGACCTATTCCTAGTTCTCAGTGGTTAGTTCCTCTAATAGCTTCATGATAGAGTAAACACGACTCTAGTATGAATCACGCCTAATACCATAGCTAGATCCTATGGTAGAAGCTTGCTTGTTGTGAAGCAAGGGTCGGGATTATACTATGGTCAAGCAGAATGCATAAGATGCAGAAAACTTAATTTCAATCTTAAGGCTAAGGGAACGCCTAATGGGTGTAGGACGGACCACCAATGAACGTAGGTAACTTAATTGGACGATAGAGATTACTTTAGTGAAGAGGGTATCTTTACACTTAATGATCTCACAACCTTAACTCAAAACCTAGACTAAGTTCATGTAATCAAAGCAATAAACAGATAATGATGATAATAACAGGAAGATAAAGGATACTAAAAGGAAATAAAATAGCGATAGTATTAAGGAGAATTACACCATGCTAGATCTAGGAAATCATAGAATGAATACTACAATCCCTAAAACTAAATCTGTCACATGTTACATGGTTCCTTCTTCCTTCCTTCGTATCTTTAGCTATGCTGATGAAAAGAGGTTTCTCTCCACACCCTTGTGTGGGCTCTGGGCGTGGAGATGTCTCAAATGAGCTAAAATGCATTCCTTTTATAGACTTTGAGTTTGTTACGTCATAATGTAGGCGTGAGGTTACGCCGTAATCATGCTGACGAAGACTTCTATTTCATAGGCAAATATAATGTTGCGGCGAAATCAAATGATGGGATTACGGCGTAATGCTGACTCAGCAACTAAAGCCTTATTGAAGTGTAATGTTTGCGTCATAACCATTACTCATAATGTTTACGCCGTAACCTTATCAATGTGGTTACAGTGTAATCCTTGTTGTACATATCTTTAAGTCCATTTAAGTCCAATTTACATGCCAAAACATCCAAATGCATGTGTTTCCTGAACTTAGCATAAAAAGTGAATAAGTTCCAATATTAAGGTAGATAAACGTTAATTACAAGCATTTACGTAGGGATTTTGATATTAAAAGTATTAAATATTTGATGTTATCAGGTTCCTTAATGTATCTTACATCCAGCAGACCAGACCTAGTATTTGCAGTGTGCATGTGTGCCTGGTATCAGGCAAAGCCTATCAAAAAGTACCTACATGCAGTTAAACGGATCTTTTGATACCTGAAAGGAACCATTAATATAGTTCTTTAGTATTCGAAAGATTTTTGCATTACTCTAACAACATATGTAGATGCAGACCACGCAGAGTGTCAAGATACTAGACAAAGCACATCTGGAAGTGCATAATTCTTAGGAGATAAACTTGTTAGTTGGTCATCCAAACAGCAAAAGAGCACTACTATCTCTAGTATAGAGGCGGAATATATTGCTTTATCAGGGTGTTGTGCTTAAATCTTATGGATAAGATCACAACTAGCAGACTATGGGCTTAAATTCAACAAGATTCCTCTATACTATGATCACAAGAGTGCAATCGGTTTATGCTACAACAATGTTCAACACTCAAGATCCAAGCATACAGATTTGAGATACCACTTTATTAAGGAGCAAGTGTAGAATGGACTAGTGGAACACTACTTTGTCAGAACTGAATATCAACTTGTAGACATCTTTACAAAAGCTTTGCCACGAGAAAGATTCAACTTCTTAGTCGAAAAGCTAAGTATGAAAAGCATGTCTCTTGAAACGCTAAAGAGTCTGGTAGAGGAAGAGGACGAGTAATGGTGGTAACTCATGTTATATCCTGTGTATCATATGTGTAACACCCCCAAATTGGGTCGCAGCGGAATAAGGGTCCGGGGCATGTTACTTCTCAGATAAAAACACAAGATATATATAGAACGACCAAAAAGTGGTTTTAAAACTGATACATTGGATTTAACAAATGTTTGATACAAATAGCCCGAAGCTTTAACTTGTTCATTGTTATTATTACAAAGATACTGGGTCACAGCACATGAGTTTCTTAAAACATAATACAACCATATCTTTAGCATGACATCCCAAAACAAAATCACCAATGTATCCTTGGCACCTTATGCTTACTGATCTCCTGAAAAACATTGCTTTAAAACGTCAACAATAATGTTGGTGAATTCATAGGTTTGATAAATCATATATTGTAGGACCACAAGATTTCCCAAGTGTATGATAATGCAACAGATGCAGACATCATATAAATGTAATTACGTTGCCCTAAGCTCATGACACTGAAGCTCGACATAAATGAATACCATATAAATGGCCTACATTGCCCGTGATGATGTTCTAACCCGCAACATCCTATGTTCGACATGGTATATGTTCGTTTGCCCAGTGATAGCTAATCACCCGAACGGGGATGTCAATCCCAATAGATCTATTCATAACATTCGCGCTCATAATCCAGTAACTGACAGTTCATGATAATGGGCTCAACTAGGGTTATCGCTACTTAGGCAACACGTAATCATAATGTAAAACTTAACCACTTGTGTCCAATTGTAAAACAATGCATGTTTCTCACCCCAAAAACTTATAAAACAAAATCATGTAAAACGTGGGGCTATGAACTCACCTTGAGTGAGCGAATATCAAGTATATCACAAATAATGCGTCACGCAAATCGTCAGATGCAACCTATTTAATTTAAGGTCGTATAAGTACTAATCACATTGGGTAACTACTACCATATATCATTCTATATAGCTAATCACCATCTAATTGTTTTGGTAAAATTGTGTTTAATAAGTTAAAACGTTTATAATTTCCGTTGTAGTAAAACTGGCGTAACTTTCGCGTTTCAAGTCCGTTTCTTGCGTTTCTTATGTCCACGTTTTCGTATTAAGACGAGTTATCAATATTTGACATTTTCATATTTTTATACCCTGATGAACCGTACTTTTTACTGTTCACACCAGTTATAAAGTTATTTTTATAGTTTTAGTTATCGTAAAACCCGTAAACGTCGTATTTTATTCGTTATAGCTCCGTTTTTAGCGATTCTTTCGAGCACGTTCTCGTAATTGAAAGTCCTATCTTATTATGAGGTTTACAAAAATATATGTTTCTGTCATGAATAGTAACTTTTATAAAAATGGTTTTATAAAAGTATTTTTATACATTTTAAGTATATAAACTCGCGTAATTCATAACTTCTTCATTTTTAATCAAAAAATTACGTTTCTTATTGTTTTGGAATCCTAACAATATGTATAATCTGTGAAAATACTAAACTTTCTGTTTTTGAAGTATTTTATAACTTGCTTTTATAAAATTTATTTTATAAAACCGGTATTAACGTAAATCGTATTTTTATCGTATCTTTCTCGTTATTAATCCTTTTTTTTGAGTTTCTTACCTTTTTGGAATCTTCATGAGATGTACAATCTTTTTAAAACATAATATGGCTATTACCATGGTCGAACCAAAACAGCCCCTTTGTACTTAATATGTATACTTATTTATTTAACTTGTTTTAGGTACTTTTCAACTTAGTAAATTACCACAAGTCTTCATAGCCTTATTTATCATACATGATAGATATACTAATGTCCATAGTCTCTCTTTTGTCCACATAAGTCCATGATAAAAAGATTAACAAGATTAGTAAGTTATTTATAACACTTTTACTTGTAGCTTTTTAAATAAACCTTAAAAACCCTAATCTTGTACATACACTTTTTATGCTTAACCAAGAGTGTAAAACACTTAAATATCCATTTTAACATGATGTCAACAATAACATATCTTATGTAAAAGTGTACAAAACAATGACAACAAGTAAAAATCCTTTTTACATGTTTAAAAGCATCCTAATGGTAATTTCACTATATAGAACTCATATATGCATAAAATAACAAATGTAAGTTTATAAAGAGTTTTAGATAACCTTAATGAGATGTAGTATGATGACCAAACAAATCCAAAACCTTGTTTGGATTATAACCCTAGCTTTTACAACCAAGAAAACCCTAACTTTCCAAATAAAACCTTAGCTTCCTTTCTTGTTTCAATACTTGTAAATGGTTAACCAATGCTTAAAATCACCTTGAGGTATCTTAGATATGATGTGTGATTACTATTATGTGTTGTAGAAAAATTTGTATTGATTATTTAGAGGGGTGTTTTCTTGCCATGGGTAGGAGGGAGTATATGAGAGGTTTTTGCTTTGTTTTCACCAAGTAAATATGTTATCTATGTGTGTTCTTCAATAGTTAGGCATTATATAGTATTTAGGACTAGTCAAAGTCACTATTGTGAGGTCATGAGGCAAGATGAGGGTTTTTAGGAAAAGTGGTCAAGGAAACAAAACTCTTAATGAGTTGATATTATACAAAACTAGTTGCTAGAATTTTTGACAATTTTCTTTGGTATTTAAACCACAAATCCGGCCCTATATGTATATGTATGTTAATATTTAGTAAATTTTGGGTATTGGGTATAAAAGTGGGTATTTGTTGAAGTGTAGAAAAGTTTTGGTGGTAGGTTTTTATTTAAAGTGTAAGTATTGATATTTACATGTCTTGGTTGGTTATTTTCATGTACAATGTGACTAACAACATCAACTTGGGTAAAGTTTAATAAAACTTTGAGTGTTGGATGTAAAAATAAGTATTTGTTGAAGCGTAGGATTTAGTTAATTAATATGGATTATCGGGTTGCCTAAACGCAATTTATCGACGAAAACGTAAATACAATTTACGTAACGATAAAAATAAAATGAAATAAAATGAACAAAGTTAATAATTATCCTCAAAATAATTACTTAACACTTGCTTTATGTAAACATTTAATTGTTTGATGTCCTTTTACATTGAATGATCATTTTTAGCTTACGCGATTTAACTTAACGATTACGATTTAAAGCAAACGCGTACAATACTAAAAAATACATAGTGGATTTATTGATGTCGTAAATGAACTTAAAACACGGGGTGTTATAGTCTCCCCATGTTAAGTGAGCCTTGTCCTTAAGGCTTAAGACGCGGCATTTAACGATGGTGCGGTCTTTGTGAAGAGGTGTGAATATTTCTTCCTGAATTGATCTTCGCGTTCCCATGTGAACTCAGGACCTCTCTTGGAGTTCCATCGAATCTTGATTATTGGAATGCGGTTTTGCTTCAACCGTTTAACTTCACGGTCCATGATTTCTATCGGCTCCTCGACAAATTAAAGCTTGTCATCAAAGTGAAGTCCATCCAACGGAACGGCTAATGGTTCGTCGGCATAGCACTTTTTCAAGTTGGATACATGGAACATATTGTGTACCCTGCTCAGCTCTTACGGAAGCTCAATCTTGTATGCAACGGATCCAACCTTTTCTAACACCTTGAATGGTCCAACATACCTAGGGTTCAACTTCCCTCGTTTGCCAAAACGTATGACCCCTTTCCAAGGCGAAACTTTAAGCATAACTTTATCCGTGTAACTCTTTTGTCGATCGCGAGCAACTTGCATTCTCTACTTGATTTGAACGATCTTCTCAGTTGTTTCTTGTACTATTTTTGGACCAGTGAGTTAAACTTCTCCAACCTCGGGCCAACAAACGGGTGAACGACACTTTTGACCGTAAAGTGCTTCAAATGGTGCGGCCTTGATGCTAGCATGATAGCTATTGTTATATGAGAACTCGACTAATGGTTAACCCAACCCTTTCCAAAGTCGATTGCACAAGCACGCAACATATCCTTGAGAGTTTGAATAGTCCTCTCGCTTTACCCATCTGTTTATGGATGGTACGCAGTACTCATATCCAGACTAGTACCCAAAGCATTCATAAGTGACCTCTAGAAATTTGATGCGAACCTAGGGTCACGATCACAAATAATCGAGAGAGGTATTACATGCCTCGTGACCACCTCATTTAGGTACATTCTTGCAAGTTTATCCATCGGATCAGTCTCTCTTATCGGTACAAAGATTGCGGACTTAGTGAGTCATCAACAATCACCCAAATGGTGTCGTAATCTTGTGACGACTTAGGAAGCTTCGTGACAAAATCCATAGTGATGTTGTCCTATTTCCATTGAGGTATATCGGGTTGTACCAACAATCATGATGGCCTTTGATGTTCGGCTTTGACCTTAGCACACGTCAGACATTTGCTAACATAGGTGGTGATGTTTGCCTTCATATTGGGCCACCAATATAGCTTTTTCATGTCTTGGTACATCTTTTCAGAACCCGGATGGATAGAATACTTTGACTTGTGGGACTCGTGCATGATCACAGTCCTCAAATCACCATAGCATGGCAACCAACTCCTGTCGTTTAGACATAGAGTTCCATCCGCGCGGGGTTCCAACTTTTCCATTCTAAGCTTCTCCGGATCTTTAGAATTTTCAACCAACATGCCTCCAACATCTTCGTTCTTGATGTTCTCTGGTTTCCGTGCTTCAGTTTGAGCATCTAAAATTTGTTTGGGAAGATTTAAACCTATAGTCATGACTAAGGCTCGAACCCTTAATGGTGGCTCTCGTTCCTTCCTGCTCAAGGCGTCAGCGACAACATTTGCTTTCCCTGGGTGATAACGAATCTCGCAATCGTAATCACTAAGCAATTCTAACCAACGACGTTGCCTCATATTCAGCTCCTTTTGATTAAGAATGTGTTGTAGGCTCTTGTGATCCGTGAACACCGTACACTTGGTTCCGTATAAATAGTGTCTCCAGAGTTTCAGAGAAAACACTACCGCTCCAAGTTTCAAATCATGAGTCGTATAGTTCTTCTCATGAATTTTCAGTTAGCGTGATGCATAAGCAATCACCTTATCTCTTTGCACCAACACAGTGCCCAAACCCTTGATCGAAGCATTGCAGTATACGATAAAATCTTCGCTTCCTTCAGGTAAAGCCAGAATTGGTGCACTACACAACTTCTGCTTCAACAATTAGAACGCTGTTTCTTGTTTGTCACCCCACTCAAACTTGACCTTCTTCTGAGTGAGCTTGGTCATTGGTTTGGCAATCTTTGAAAATCCTTCGATGAATCTTCGATAATACCCAACAAGACCTAAAAATTGACGAATCTCCGTTGGTGACTTAGGAGATGCCCAATCTTTAATGGATTCGATCTTGGCAGGGTCCACGTGAATACCCTGGCTGTCAATCACGTGACCGAGGAACTGTACTTTAGGAATCCAAAATTCACACTTGGAAAATTTGGCATACAACTCCTCTTTCTTAAGCAACTCTAAGATTAACTTAAGGTGCTCTTCGTGCTCTTGCTTGTTCTTCGAATATATTAGAATATCGTCAATAAAGACGATCATGAATTTATCCAAGTAAGGTTTGCACACCCGATTCATAAGGTCTATGAATACGGCAGGTGCGTTTGTCAAACCAAATGGCATAACTTGAAATTCATAATGGCCGTAACGAGTTCTAAAGGTTGTCTTCGGAATGTCTTCTTCTCGAACCCTCAATTGGTGGTAACTCGACCTTAGGTAGATCTTTGTTGGGAATTAAGAGCTTCTACAAGATAATGCTGCTGAAGGACTTAATACTGCTAGTAGTAATTGTAACACCCCCAAATTGGGTCGCAGCGGAATAAGGGTCCGGGGCGTGTTACTTCTCAGATCAACAACACAAGATAATATAAGATCGACCAAAAAGTCGTTTAAAACTGATACATTGGATTTAATAAAGCATGTGTTACAAAAGCCCGAAGCTTTACTTGTTTACTTGTTATTATTACAAAGATTTCCAGCCCATAACAGATATACAAAATGTAATGCGACTAAATCTTTAATGCATGACTTCAAAATATAACGAGTAGACACTCGACCCTTGAAGCTGATCAAATAAATCATCAATTCTTGGGAGAGGATAACGGTTCTTCACCGTCAGTTTATTCAATTCCCAGTAATCAATGCACATTCGAAACGATCCATCCTTCTTCTTGTCAAACAAGACTGAAGCTCCCTAGGGTGAGGAACTAGGTCTTATAAAGCCTTTGTCAGATAGTTCTTTCAGTTGCTCCGACAACTCTTTCATTTCAGAAGGTGCCAATCGATAAGGTGCCCGTGCTACAGGTGCAGCACCAGGTACCAAATCAATTTGAAATTCCACTTGTCGAGGCAGAGGAAGACCCGGCAAGTCCTCAAGAAATACTTCAAGAAAATCTCGAACTATTGGTACATCCTCAAGTCGCTTCTTCTCCGACTTTTCTTCAACCTCCTTTGTAGCAACATGTGCCAAAAGGACTGGACATCCTTTTAGCATGTATTCTTGTGTTTTGGAGTACGAGATAATGTGCAGACAAGCCTCGTGTCCCCGGTTGCTTCTGTCACCGTGAACAATTTATGTTTCTTTTCCCTATGGGATACGAACGATCTTCTCGGCACACAAAATGATTGCTTGGTACTTTGCCAACCAATCCATACCAATTATAGCTTCGAAACTACCAAGTTCTACGGGCATTAAATTTATGTTGAATGGGTGGTTCAGGATATTTAATGTACAACCCCTAAGGATAGTGTTCAACCCAATTATTCTCCCGTCGGCTAGTTCAACGTCATAATAGTGATCTAATGCAGTTGGTGTGATATCAATTTGGGAGCTAAATGCAGTGGATACAAAACTTCTATCGGCACCAGTATCGAATAAGATAGAAGCATAGCGGTTGTTTAGAAGGAACGTACCCGTCACGACGTTGGAGTCTGGGTTTGTCCCTGCATGCCCTACCGCATAGACCTTGGCTGGAGCATTGCCACCTCCAACTTGGTTACCACGGTTGTTGTTGTTCTTTAGCTTTGGACACTCCCTCTTGAAATGCCCTTGGGCTCCACACTCAAAACAAGTAGGTCTCTGACCCGACCCGGTGCCCCTCTGATTGTTAGCATTGTTGGCATTTACCGTACTCCTACAGTCACGGGCAAAATGGCCAACTTTGTTGCATTTGTGGCATTTTGGAGCACATGGACCGTCATGGTGATAATTGCATTTAGCGCATAGAGGTTTAGATCCCCCGTATGGCTTCTTCTCACCAGTCCTTGCAGTGTAGGCCCGACCAGTGTTCTGCCTCTTGTTCTGTTGTTGTTGGTTCTGAGTGTTCCTTGAGGTGTCTTCAAACTTCCTTTTACTCTCTGTCTGGCGTTCAGCCAATGTGTGGATTTTCTTATCCATTAGCTCGGTTGCAATTTCAACTGCATCTTGCATTGTCTTTGGTTTAGACGCCACTACACTCCCATAAATCATGTCGGGAAGGCCACCGACATATTTTTCAATTTTATCTGATTCTTCGGGAAACATCCTCCCGCACAACAAAGCCAATTCCTAAAAGCGTCCTGGAAACGTTGGTTGTACCTATCACAGCGTAGTACCTTCACTTTCAAATTCCACATATTCAGCCTTGAGCTTGTTTTCATTCTCGTTCTTTGGACAAATACTTGTCAGTCATTTCTTTCTCAGATCGACCTATGTCATTGCTATATGGTACATCATGAATGGAACAGTTTTAAACATGGGATTCCACCAGGTTAGAGCAACCTGACTAGAAGAGTTACACAGTGGAAACCTTAATCTAATTTTCCACAGAGCAGTTGCTTATGCAGAAAATAGTCTCCATCCTTTTAAACCATTGAATTAATTCAACAACCCCCTCAGTGCCTTTGAAATATAGAGGTTTACACTTTATAAAGTCTTGGTAAGTGCACTCTCGAGCAACGCGTTTAGTCCTTCTGCCACCCATTCCTGAAGTATGGTTGTCATCGTAATTCCTGTTTGCATCACGTGCTGCCAAAGCAGCAGTAACACCTTGGTCAATCATTGCCTAAAGTTGGGCATTAGTAACCGATGTGGTTAACCTGTTGGGGCTGGGGTTGTTATGACCGATGTTGACCTTGTGGCTCATTTTGGTGCCATTTTCTTCAATCACAAGAAAATACAATACCCGTTAGATTTCATAAAATCATAACCATGACATGGACTTATACATGATAAAAAAGTGAGATCACATCACACTGTGAAATATACCAACTCGAATTGTAATCATACAATGATATAACCAAATCGACATTTATTCATAAACAAATCCTGATTACAAGAGCGTGACATAATACATAACTTCATTATATAAATTGGAAAACATACATGAATGGTTCAGATACAAAATGATCATAATGATTAGGTTACTAAATAAACATAACAACCTAAAGCCTTACTAGCCGGGATTAAACTCGTAATACTTAGTAGGCTATATAGAAAATGACTAGCCATAACATGATCTAATCTATGAACTGCTACCAGCCTCCTCTGGCAGCTCTATCTGTGCCGGACCTCCAACGGGTCCTTGCTATCCCTGCAGTGTGGTAACTATCCTGTAGTTGCTGTAACGTGTCCCTCTGTAGTGTGTCACCTGTCCTGTTAATGACTTGCATCACTATCATGTCTGTATAGCTGCTACTGTCGGGTACGATCAACCTGTCCTCAACTCTATCTTCTTGCAGATCTCTTTAGTATGCCTTCAGTTTCTCTGAAAATAAGTCACAGCCTGGTCTACTAGCGATCTTAGCAGCTTGAAAATCTTAATCATGTATACTGACCTAGTTACGGTAGTGCACCAGATGACTTAATCTCCTCCATAGGCAAGATCACTCGCATCCATCGATCGCCTCAAAGCCTCTCAGGGCAATCTAGCCTCTGTCTCCATCAGATGACGTGTATATGCATGTGCTCGTCTGTCTCTAAACAACATATTGAGCTGACCAGCCAATAGTTATCTCTGACTCTGTTCATCGTCTAACCTCGTATAAATCTCATTCGTGGTTGCCTAACCTAGTTCTTTCAAATGCTATCATATGTCGACCCACACTCTGTGGTCTCTTACTAAGGGTGCCCCTGAAAGGGTGCTTAACAATTCTATTCCCATGATCGTGATCCCATATCCTTATCTTCTTCAGATCAGCTGATTACTCTATCCATACGTTGGCAACAAAGTCGTAGTTCTGCCTAAGACCTCCATCGGTTAGCGATAGCAGCAGCCAGTTGAGTCCTCTCTCCTACCTCGTATCTAGGACCAAGAGCGATACCTAACCTCTTCCGAGGTGGTAAGGTAACCTCGGGTCTGTCCTCCCTACGACTAGCAGAGGGTAGTAGCAATGGTGGTGATGAAGTAAGAACTGATATGGGCAAGGGTGGTGGTATCCCTGATGATGGTGCATCTGATCTGGTGGGGGAGAGTATGAAGGGTGGTGGTAATGGTAGAGAATGGGAAGTAGATGCGGCCTCAGCTCTTAGCCGGATCATTGCAGCTCGATAGCCTAATGAATGAATGGGACTAGGAGGTGGTGATGGAGATAACACAGGCATTGGTGATGATACTGGTAGTGGTCGGGTGATATCTGTAGTGTTGGATATGGGTTCTGGGTAGTAGTGGAGACGTATCTGGGGAAGTGGTGCATAGACCATGGTGATGACCATGGGGAGAGCGGTGATGATGGTGGAGTAGATATAGCGAGAAGTCTGGCAACCTCTGCATCGGACCATACTGGTGTAGGTACTGGAGCTGGAATAGAAATCCTAGCTGTCACACGATATGCAGGGTGTGGTGGTGGTGTGGCCGCAGACTCATCAGTCTCGAACGGCTCTGTCTCCTCCGCAGATGGGGCCTGATCAGCAGCTGGTAAAGCAACAACCACAGAGTCGGCAGGAGCTGGGTGCTCCTCCTCCTCATCATCATCGGCCTCGATGTCCATATCATCATCCTCTGATGACCCCTCCTCGTCATCGCCGTCATCTCCTCCATCGGCAGGATAATCAACAGGATCCTCCTCAGGGTCCTCGTCGTCATCCTCCTCTGGGTCCGCCTCAGGATCGGACTCCGGAACATAATCTGGTGACTGAGCAGTGGGTGAGGCAGCAGCAGGCAGTGGCTGCTCCTCCGCCGGAAACACCTCATCCTCCTGTGGCATATACTCGGGGTATATCGGCTCTGGAACATAATCTAGTGGAGGTGGTGACTGTGGCTCCTCGGGGCCCGGTATGTAGTCCGGTGATGGTACAACTCCTGGTGATCCTATATCTGACAACTCCTCAAATGTACTGGATATCTCCGTGTATGTGACCCCTGATTCATCTGAATCTGACATGACTGAATCTGAAAATCCAAAATAGCTTATATTAGTATTTAATATAAGACCCTTATAGTAATATACATTTATATCATAACATGTATATCAATCAAGAATGCATCTAGTCCAACCAACTAATGCAACAACTAGTGTATGCATGAATGTATGCACGTATGTATGTCCCGTGTAAACCCCTTTGTATGAATTCGATGTTTGAAAACGGTTATAGTCCAGCAAAACATTTGACCTGGTTCTCTATAACCTTGGCTCTTGATACCAATCTGTAACACCCCTAAATTGGGTCGCAGCGGAATAAGGGTCTGGGGCGTGTTACTTCTCAGATCAATAACACAAGATATATATAGAACGACCAAAAAGTCGTTTTAAAACTGATACATTGGATTTAACATATGTTTGATACAAATAGCCCGAAGCTTTAACTTGTTCATTGTTATTATTACAAAGATACTGGTTCCCAACACATGAGTTTCCCAAAACACAATGCAACCAAATCTTTAGCAAGACATCCCAAAACAAAATCACCAATGTATCCTTGGCACCTTATGCTTACTGATCTCCTGAAAAACATTGCTTTAAAACGTCAACAATAATGTTGGTGAATTCATAGGTTTGATAAATCATATATTGTAGGACCATAAGATTTCCCAAGTGTATGATAATGCAACAGATGCAGACATCATATAAATGTAATTACGTTGCCCTAAGCTCATGACACTGAAGCTCGACATAAATGAATACCATATAAATGGCCTACATTGGCCGTGATGATGTTCTAACCCGCAACATCCTACGTTCGACATGGTATACGTTCGTTTACCCAGTGATAGCTAATCACCCGAACGGGGATGTCAATCCCAATAGATCTATTCATGATATTCGTGCTCACAATCCAGTAACTGACAGTTCATAATGATGGGCTCAACTAGGGTTATCGCTACTTAGGCAACACGTAATCATAATATAAAACTTAACCACTTGTGTCCAATTATAAAACATTGCATGTTTCTCACCCCAAAAACTATTAAAACAAAATCATGTAAAACGTGGGGCTATGAACTCACCTTGAGTGAGTGAATATCAAGTATATCACAGATAATGCGCCACGCAAATCGTTAGATGCGACCTATTTAAATTAAGGTCGTATAAGTACTAATCACACTGGGCAATTATTACCATGCATAATTCTATATAGCTAATCACCATCTAATTGTTTTGGTAAAATTGTGTTTAATAAGTTAAAACGTTTATATTTCCCGTTGTAGTAAAACTGGCGTAACTTTCGCGTTTTAAGCCCGATTTTGACGTTTCTTATGCCCACGCTTTCGTATTAAGACGAGTTATCATAATTTGACATTTTCATATTTTTAGTCCCCTGATGAATAGTACTTTTTACTGTTCACACCAGTTATAAAGTTATTTTATAGTTTTAGTTATCGTAAAACCCGTAAACGTCGTATTTTATTCGTTATAGCTCCGTTTTTTTTTTAAAACGGAAATTTTTTAATTTTGAGCACGTTATCTAAATGAAAGTTTCTATTATTTATGAGGTTTACAAAATAATTTTTTCTGTCATGAACGGTAAACCTTTTTATAAAAATAGTTTTTTATAAAAAATTATATTGTCGTAAACTCGCGAAATTCATAACTCATTCGTTATTAATTGAAAATTTTCGTTTCTTATCAATTTGGAATCCTAAAAATATGTGTAATCTGTTAAAAATACTAAACTTGCTGTTTTATAAATTGTTTTATAAAAATTCTTTTATAAATCCGTTTATTTATCGTATAACTTGTTTTTAACCCGTATCTTTTTCGTTATTTATCCGTTTTTCAAGTTTCTTACATGCCCGGATTCGTCTTGAGATGTAGTATTTTATAAAAATATAAAACAAATATATTTTTATACGAATTTTTGACAGAAATATTGAATGACTTTGTTAAGTCCATAATTAACCTTTGTTTTTATACTTTCAACTTTGTAAATTACCACAAGTATTCTATACCATATATATTATATGTCATACATATATTAGAGTCCACTAGTCCATAATTGTCCAAAAGTCCATGACAACAAGTCCATAACAACTCTTTTAAATTTAATACTTTCTTAAGTAACCTTTATTTAACAAGTTTATACATAACCCTTTTATGCATTAACCAAAGGTGTACAAAAGTTATACTTCCATTATAACCTTAATTTAGTGTTCGAAGAATATCAATACTCAAAAAGTCCATAAACAAGATTTACATGTCATTTGCATTACTTTCACTTGTAACATATTAAGAAACCTTTAAATCCCTAATTTTGTACATACATTTTTTATGCTTAACCAAGAGTGTAAAATACTTATGTGTCCATTTTAACATGATGTTATCCTCAACATAACATGTGTATAAGTGCATAAATTCATAACCACAAGTAAAAATACATTTTACATGTTAAAAAGCCCTAAATGGTGATTTTACTACATAAACATCATATATACATATAATCATGAAAATGAAAATACAAAGGTTTTAGGTAACCTTAGTAATGATGTATGATGATGAAAAATGTGTGCTAAACCCTTGTTTAGCCTTTAAACCCAAGCTAGCAAGCTATGAAAACCCTAATCTTGATTTCTTGCTTCAACACTTGTAAACCATTAACCAACCCTTGCAAACAACTTAGGACATCTTAGATATGATATGAGAATGTGTAAATAAGTGATAGAAAAATTTTATATGGATAGTTTATAGGGGTGGGGGGTTGAGCTGTGGGTTATTAAGGGAGGAAAAGAGAGAATGGTTTGATTTTTGTTTAAGTATTTATGATATCTATGTGTTATCTTACTAGAAGTACATGTATATAAGATATAGATGGTCAAAAAGAATCCAAAGTGGGTCAAGAACAAGAAGACGTCTTAAGGGTCCTGTCATGGTCAAAGAATACAAGTATGTATAGTTTAATGGTGATATAAGAACAAAGACCAAATGTGCAAGATTTTCTCATAAATCGTTGTATAAATTTGCAACAATACGGCCTATGTATAGAGATATGGATATATTATGTTGTAATTTTTTATGTATTGGGGATAAAAGTGGTATTTGTTGAAGAGTAAAAAGTTTTGTGGTTCCGGGTATGCCTAAACGTATTTTATCGCGAAACGTAGCAATTTACGTAACCAATAAAAATAAAATGAACAAAGACCATAATTATTCTCAAAATAATTATTTAATACTTGCTTGATGTAAACGTTTGATGGTTTGATGCCCGTTTACATTGAACGCTAATTTTTGGCGCACGCGATTTAACTTAACGTTTATGATTTAAAGCAAACGCGTCCAATACAAAAGATAAATAGTAGATTTATCGACGTCGTCAATGTCTTGAAAACATAGGGTGTTATATACATGATTAATGCTTTTTACAGAAGTAGGTCCCAAAAAATCTGATAGCACGGTGGTGTAATGGCTCAGTGTATGTTCCATCTTGTTTAACCTTACGAGGAGGCCTTGTGTTGCTTACCTTTTTGTGCAGGCAACACATGATGGTCATTTCTAAAAACCTTGGAAGTAGACCTCTTACAAGTTTCCCTTGCACAAGTTTGTTTTAAGTTTTTAAATTTATTGACCTAACCTCTAGTGCCATAATTTAGATTCAACAGATGTGCTATGCAATCAAACAAGCATAATCTTTGTGAGAGAAGTTCCCCTTCATAACAAAACTGTACTATTGTGTTTGCCTAGGGACTTTTAGAATTAATATGATTTTCATCAGGCAATCTTAAAGTCAGGGAACACAACAAGACATTCAGTTTCGTAAAAAGAACCTTGTGCTGCTTATCACATATTTGTGATATTGAAAAAAGATTAAAATGCCCAAGTTCTTTTACAAAAGACACTTTATCAAAATCTAAATTACCAACTATTATCCTACCTTTACCAGTTATGTAGCCTTTGCTACCTCCAAAGGTAACAGATCCCCTTTTGCATTCTTCAAAATCGTCCAGGTGATCCTTGTTACCAGTCATGTGCCCTGAGCATCCATTATCAAATATAACTCTGTCCTCCATGTTCTTGAGTGGATGATCCTGCACATGAAAAAGAGAAATTAGTTTCTCGTAGGGACCCATGCCTTTTCAGGCTTGGGTCTGCCTTGTGGTCCTTTAACATTTAC
Source organism: Tanacetum coccineum (assembly GCA_026074375.1). NCBI lineage: Eukaryota > Viridiplantae > Streptophyta > Magnoliopsida > Asterales > Asteraceae > Tanacetum > Tanacetum coccineum. The sequence goes on along the minus strand of BQNB010082214.1, from coordinate 539 downwards.
AGTTCTAACAAAATTGGATCTACTATTATAATTGGAGTATGGTCTTGTTCTCTTCCAATTATAACCTGCTGAGGTCTTAACAGCAGTGCCCCAATTTCCCTTTACAGTATGAGAATAAGTCATTCTTGCTGTATTTCTAACAATGGGTCTTCTCACAGGTGAATGTGATTTTGAAAAATGACTTCTTTGATTAAACTTATTCACCTGGGGTCTTACAGGACTAAAACTGTTTAAGTTACTGGTAGGTACTGGTTGTTTAGATCTACCAGTATTAACATTAGTCCTGACAGAATTAACATTTTCCCTACCAGTATTAACATTAGGCCTAACAGAATTGACATTAGACTTGACAGAATTAACATTTGCCCTACCAGTATTAACATTAGGCCTAACAGAATTGACATTTTGCCTAACATTATTAAGTTGTACTTATAAAGTGATTAGCATGATTAACCCTGTTTGCATTGTTCCAAACTGGTTTTGCCACCCCGTTACCAGTAGTAAAAACCCTTTGTGTCTTAAGCTCAGCCTCTCTTGCC
>BQNB010082213.1:18708-29394 GCA_026074375.1 Tanacetum coccineum | reverse complement strand
TCAAACGCCTTGATATTTAGGAACTTGTCGAATGTCCTGTTGGTAGAAACATAATCAAAGTCAAATGGATTTGGAAAAATAAAACTTATGCTGAAAACACAGTTATTCGATACAAGTCTCATTTAGTTGCCTAAGGATATGGTCAAGAAGAGGGAATAGATTTCGAGGAATTGTTTGCACCAGTTGCAAGACTTGAAGCTGTCAGAATCTTTGTGGCATATGCGGCTCACAAGAACTTTCCAATTTTCCAGAGGATATTAAGACAGCATTCCTAAATGGTCCACTAAAAAAAGGAGGTTTTGTTCAACAGCCCGATGGTTTTGTAGATCCAGACTATCCAAATCACGTTTATCGTCTTAAGAAAGCTCTATATGGTCTCAAACAAGCCCCGAGGGCATAAAGCTTTCCTCGTTTCTAATCAAACACCATTTCATAACAGGTATTGTCGATCCGACACTTTTTACAAGAAGACACGGGGATGACATTTTGTTAGTTCAAATCTATGTTGATGACATAATTTTTGGGTCAACAAAACCAGTTTTTGCAAAAAGATTTGAAAAACTCATGAAAGATAAGTTTGAAATGTCAATGATTGGCGAAATGAAGTTCTTTCTTGGACTTCAGGTTCATCAATCTCCCCGGGGTATCTTTATATGTCAATCGCAATATACTAAGGATATTCTTAAGAAACACGAGATGGAAAAATGTGATACTATTAGCATACCAATGGCTACTACTAAACTAGATGCAGATTTACAGGGTACCCTAGTAGATCAAACAAAATATCATAGTATGATTGAGGGACTTATGTATCTTACTGCTAGTAGACCAGATTTTGCCTTTGCGACATTTGTATGCGCGCGTTATCAGGCACGCCCAACTGAAAAACACCTCAAAGAGGTCAAAAGGATCTTTCGTTACCTTATACAATCCATTAACATGGGTCTATGGTACTCGAAGGATTATGGGTTTGAGCTAATTGCATATGCAGATGCAGACCATGCAGGGTGTAATGATGATTGCAAAAGCACATTCGGAGGCATTCAATTTCTGGGAGATAAGTTAGTCAGCTGGTCGTCGAAAAAGTAAGATTGTACAGCTATGTCATCTGCGAAAGCTGAGTATGTATCTTGTCGGCTTGTTGTGCTCAAGTCATCTGGATGTGAACGCAACTGCTGGACTATGGAGTTCATTACCACAAGATTCTGATCTATTGTGACTCAAAAAGTACAATTGCTATATCTTGCAATCCCGTACATCATTCAAGAACAAAACGCATTAACATCCGTTATCATTTCATCAAAGAGCATGTTAAGAAAGGTACAATTGAATTATACTTTGTTAAGATAGAATACCAACTTGCTGATCTATTCACAAAAGCCCTTCCGAAGGAAATGTTTGAGTTGCTAGTTCACAAGATTGGTATGCGATGTATGACTCCAACCCAGTTGGAACGTCTCGCAAAGTTGACTTCTTGAATGAAAGATCATACATCAAAAACATTTGTAAATACATTTCAAAAACAAAACAAAATTTGAAAAAAAAGAAAATTAACTTAAGGATTTAAACACATATTTTCCACGTTCAAATCAGTCTTATGATACTAAATTTTTCAAAAAACATGGTTCTTTAAATGCAAAATAATTGTATTATAAGACCGAGGGGGATAAAATTATCAAAATGATTTTTCACTGTTAAAAAATGTGTTTTGCAAATCCAATTTCATTCAAAAACAAAAGATTTCTTTAAAAATCATTTTCTTGTGAATATTTTCAAGAGTGCAAAATTGTAAAAAATTAACAATCTCTTGAATGAGTTCTTTAATTAGATATTTATTCAAGGGGGAGTTATGAAATTTTTGAATAAAAAGAGATACGAAAGTAATTTTTGAAAATAAAAGGTGAAAATGAAAAAAAAATATAACTTTCGTATGGTTGATTGTGGTATACGAAAGCAACTCAAGGGACTGAAAATGACAAAGTTGTAAAGTAGCTTTCATAGGGATTAAAAGGTTTACGAAAGAAACTCAAGGGACTGAAAATGACAAAGTTGGAAAGTAGATTTCGTAGGGATTAAAAGGTTTATGAAAGAAACTCAAGGGACTGAAAATGACAAAGTTGGAAAGTAGATTTTGTAGGGGTTAAAAGGCTTACATAAGAAACTTAAGGGACTAAAACTGTCAACATGCAAAAGTGTTTTTCGTAGGGTTTTAATAGCTTACGTAAGAAACTTATAGGACTAAATTTTCCAAAAAGTGAAAGTTATTTTCGGAGATATAAAAAGCACAGTTACGTACGAAAATTTTATCACTTTCGTAAAAGTAAAAAAGTTAGGTTTCGTAATCTCTCTAAGTCAGTTGAGCTTTCGTATCAAAGAACACTCGATCCAAATCAATTTATTAGACTTTTGTGCTTGAAAACATAAGAATCGAGTCCTTTTTGTAATCTTTTTGCTATTAATTGTTATATTTAATTGATTACATAGGTTTCGGTCAGATCTAGGGTTTCGTAAATTTAAAAGTTGCTTAGAAAATGAAATTAATTGAGGCAAAATGCTAATATGTGATTGTTAACATGATTGAAAGTGATTGATCACTAGAAATATGAATTTATGGACTATAATAATTGGTTTCGTAACTAAGACAGGTTTCGTAACTTTGAAAATTTGTAAAATAAGCTTAAAAGATGAAAGATGATAAATAAGATGTTGAAATAAGCAGGATTATTAAGCTTATCATCTTTTTTTGGCAAATCAAAGTTTACGAAAGTAAAATGTTCACAGGTTTCAGTTTCGTGAACAATATTGGGCCAATGGGTTTCGTAAATGATGTTTTGGGCTTAATTATGGGTTTCATAAGGATTACTAAATTGAAATTTTGGGTTTCGTATAAAGAAAAAATGGAATAAATTTGTTTTATCCGAATCTCAAAAAGGGTTTTCAATGTTTTTAAAAAAAAAGGGGGGATATCCTACGAAATCAAATGATAAATTTTGTTTCCAAATCATATTTTATATTGATAAATGGACCAAATGGTGAAGATTGTGTCCGGTTACGACCGTTTCCTGAATTTAACAGAATAAGGAGTGAGCAATCTACTGACCATCCAGATATCATATATAAGATCATGTTTTGTTTAACAAAATTTTTCAGTCAAAAGTGATCAATGATTTCAAAGAACATATGATGGAAATGCAAAAAGTGAGCTTCAACTGTCTATGATCATAATGTTTCTCATGTATCATCAAATGAAAAAGTTCAAGTTTTTGAAAAGGACTGTTTCAAAATTATTCAAAAATGATTTATGACTATCTTTTAAACATAATTGGATAAATGGTCTAAGTCATGTCCAGTTTCGACCGTTTTCTGCATTGAACAGAATGAGGAGTGAGTGGCTTAGTGACCATCCCTTTTTTGTTTTAATAGATTGGTTATGTAATCAATGTTTTCAAGGAATCTTTAAAAAACTTTCTTTGGAAAAGTCATCTCAAATTCTAAATCAAAAAGTTGTATTTTTTGTGTCAGCAAGTGGTACTCTTTTACAAAAGGTTTTAGAGAATACAAAGTTATACTCTTGGATTTCTTAAAAAGTAAAAAGTTGTTAAATAAATCAGAGTATATCTTTATTATTCTTGAAAGAGTATCATTTTAACAAACAAAAATACTTTTTGGTAAGGAAAAACAAACATAAAGAGAGAAAAAAAATCCATACGTGAAAAAGCAAATCAAAGATGTAACTCCGAAAAAGAATATAGCCATAAAAAAGAGCATACAAAATGATTTAAAAGATTAAAGCGTAGGCATGTACCCGAAAATAGCAGAATAGGCACATGAGAAAGAAATGATCAGAAATATGCCTTCAAAAGAGAAATCCAGAGCCATATAAAACAAACAAAATGAATAGACACAACATGTCAAATAATGGTGCAAAAGTTATTTTCAACTATAGCTCATCTCACTTAACATTTCATGTCATCAACAGTATTTCAACATGCTCAACACGTGCTTCCAACAGCATCAACTTGTTCACAATACAAACCAATCAGGGATGCATAATTATGCGGTGTTGCAGAGTATTCCTTGCTCTCCTGAATGCAAGATAGTTGGGATGATACTACTTGATCATTGTCTCAGTCATGCACTAACTGCAACTGCTGATGTTCTTGCTGTGTACCTACAACAATTCTGGTGGACGGTGAGCAAGGTACCAGATACTGAGGACACGATCAAGTTCATGTTGGACACTCAACAATTCACATACACTGTGGATATGTTCCGTGATACTCTTCATTTACCAGTGGAAACTCCTGAGAATTCATTTGTCGCACCAGACAACATCAACACTATTGAAACATTCATGAACAGAGTCGGTTATCAAGGTGTTGTTAACAAAGTAAGTGCTTTTCTACAACGAAAGTAACTGGCTCAACCATGGCAGACTATGTTCAAAGTATTCAACCGTTGCTTAACAATAAGAACTTCTGGCCATGATCAGACAAAGATCAACATTCTTTAGTTATTTCATGTTGTACTCAACCAAACACATGTTGATTATGCTACTCTTCTTTGGTGGGACTTTATGAACAATGTGTTTTAGAAAAAGGAGTCTATTCAGTATCCTCGTTTTATCAAGTTGATTGTTGTTGATCTGATGAAGAAATTTCCCAATATTCCCAAAAGGCTTGAAGAAGATTATCATTCTATCAAAGATGATGTTCCTCTAGTGAGTGTGTATACAATGGGAAATGTCTTAATTCGGGGGATGTTGATTTTGGATGCTCTCTTAATTGCGGAGATTAGAGAGACGAATGATTTTAAGGAGTATGATACGGTGTTTATGAAGGTGGTTGTTCTAATGAATCAACCACAAAAAAAAACCGAATCGTTTAACCCAAGGAACAGAATAGGAATACACCTAGAGCCCTTAGGACGCGTACCGTTTCTGCTAGTCCTTAGGAGATGAAGAAGAGGAAGCAGACTATTGGAGAATCTAGTTCAAGGAGAATTACTATCGTACACCATCTATTCCACCTCCTGGAGATGATCGAGAAAGAGATGCAATAGCTAAAGCAACTCTTCTAAGTTTAACTCTTCATAAAACCGCTTTGCTTGCTGAGGCTCAAGAAAATATTGCTAAAGTTCAAGAAAAACTAGATGAGGAGGAGATTGATAAACTGGTTGATGTGACGATGACAGATGATTCTTCTACAGTGCATTTGGCTGAATTTGTGCTTAATTATGATGGTGATGATACTTACCTAAATTTAAAGAGCCCGGGAGTCATAAGGAACATCCAGAACATGTATCTAATGATGATGGAGCAAAAACGATAAAGCGGATTGAGAAAGAAAAAAGAAGTTGTAGAGAGTTGTGAAGAAACAAATGTTTGATGGATGAGAAGAAGAAGAAAGATGAACAGGTTGAGAAAGAAAAACAAGTTGTTGAGATTGTAAGGAAACACATGTTTGATGATACTAGTGCTAAGAGCATAATGAGTTGTGATAGGAGAAAGAGTTTGTTGATATGTTCAAGGTATCAGGAGATTATGTAAGACAAAAGCAGACACCCAACTCTCCCTCACCCATAATCTACTAGGAAGAGTTATCTTCAGATAAAACAATTTCTGAAGAATTAGCTGATACTGTCAACAACCAAAACTCTACTCCTCCAAGACAACCGTTCAAACAACAACAACTCAGAAAGAAATCTTTCACTGCTAAAACAAGACGTTTACCAGGAAGTATTGTTGGCATGTGCAGACGAAGAGGATTAATTCGATCTCATATCAAGACCAAATTTATTACTCGAGAGTTCTTTGTGGAAAAGATTAAAGAAGTTATACATCACTGTGACAAGATTGTTCCTAAGCTGACAGTTACAAAGACGAATGAAATGCTAAAAAAGGAGATGCCTCGCTTGGTAAAGCTTGCAGTCAACAAGGATCGTGAAGTCTCTCCTGTTGATATATCCGGTATGGTATTTAAAGAATTTGCTGCTCATGGACCAAAGTTGATTGAAGAACTATTTCGAAAGCACATGCAGAATACAACTCTCAATCTTATCCCAAAACAAAGTCTTCAACTGCTACCACATCATCTGTTGATCTTCAACTGTGTGTTATAAATGATGGTTTGCAAAGTATAAGACACAAAATTAAAAAAGGGTTCGTTGTGCGTGTCGTTTGAAAGCTGTGATTAGGACATCACGGACTAATCGGAATCCAGGTCGTCGTTTATATGGTTGTCCTACACCTGTAAGTATGATCCGATCGAAAAATACGTAACAAATCATTTTGTTTGTTTATTTACACATCATTTTTTTTACTCTTTTCAGAGTCCAACCTGTGTCAACTTCCTCAGGTGGTATTGTTAGAAACGATAAAAGTGTTAATTATTATTATGAATTGGTCTTAGTTTAGTTTATAGTTTTATTATTAGTTTTGATGTAATAAAGTCTATCTTGGTCAAAGTTAAGTAAAGTTGACCAAGGTTTGACTAAGTGTAGGGAAAATAGAATAGTTTTGTAATAAGTATATATACTCATCTTGGAGACGTATATATACATGTCTTGTCTTTGTAACACTAACTTCTCCCTCACATTTCTATTTTTCCCTTTTGAAATAAAAATTTAGAAAATGATGAAAATACTCTCTAGCTCCTCTCTTTTATTCTAGTAACTTTCGTATGGAATCTACTTAGCAAACATAGCATCTAACAGCCTCCTACTCTTAATCCTGAATGGAACAAGCGTCAGGTTGTACTTGATTAACCCGAACAGCCTTGGTCAATGAAATGGTCTCTTCTATAAAGTATCCTCTCACATTCGAAGACCTCATGGCCACTCTGATTGACTTCTCCAAGTATATATTGAATCGACTTAAAATTAATAATCTTACTCAAGACATCTTGTTAGGACCTGCCTATAATCTATTAAAAGGCACGTGTTCTAGCAGCATAGAATTAGAGTACCACTTCCAAGAGTGTTTCAATGCATTAACAGACAGGCTTGATTGGAATAATCCTAAAACAGATCGTTACCCCTTTGATCTGTCCAAACCTCTTCCTCTGCAAGGTCACCCAGGTTATCTAAATGTTGCTGCTGATTACTTCTTCAACAATGACCTGGAGTATCTGAAATCTTCTGATCCGGAAAGGACGTATACTATGTCGATCACAAAGACCAAAGCAGCTCAGTATGAGATTGAAGGGATTGAAGACATGGTTCCTACGCTTTAGAGTCCTACCAAAGTGGGGTATGACAAAGATGCATTGAAAGGGATCAAACATTGGGGTGAAGGGTGTAAGCTATGGCACAGATCTTAGCTGAACAAGTCCTCCAAGCATAATGTGTATTCTACAAAGAAAATTTTAGGGGTGAAGAGTGTTAGTGTCAAGAAACTTTACGGATATCGTCATCTGGAAGAGATTATGGTGAAAAGAGCTGACCGTCAGTTCTACAAGTTTAAAGAAGGTGACTTCGTGGATCTACACATGAATGACATTGAAGACATGCTGCTTGTTGCTGTTTAAGACAAGCTATTCCACCTCACCGATAGCGATATTGTTGACTTTATTGTGGCTCTTTGTATGTTCACAAGAAGTCTTGTCATCAAGAAACGTGTCAAGGATTTACAGCTTGGTGTAGAGAGTTACCAGAAGAAACTCAACATCACTCCACCTCAACAGACCGTTTAAGAAATAGAATTCAAAGAACTCTACACTCCATCTCACAAACCGCCAAGGGTAATCTATAAAGATCTCACCAAACAGAAAAGAGTGATGTGGGCTGATAAGCTGTACAAGTTCTCGGGCAGGACGCTCTAGAAATTTCGAGATGAGCTTCATCATAGAATACGTGATTTTCACTTAGAATATAATACGGACATGCCAAGGAGAAAGTGGACGGCTATTAACAGAATTAGGTCGAAACTTATGGTCGAGCTGATTGACAAGCAGATGCGTGAAAGAAGGATCATTCAGAATCTTGAAAGATTGGTTGGTGCTAGGGAACTCGAGATGGACTACAAACTAATGATGCGCACCACATGATTGTCAGGTCCAATCTCAACATCTTATCTTGTGAATATTGTGAATATGTAGTATAGACTTATAATAGTAGGCAATATAAATAGTGTTTGAGTATGAATTTTTTGGAATTTTTCAATAAATTAAAAAAATTTCAAATTAACGTACTCAACACTATATATATATAATACCCTCATAAATTGAGGGGGAGCATTAAAAATGTTCCTAATACGGCTTGTTAATAATTGGACCGTTTTTTCCCTGAAACCATTAATATTTGAATCAATTGATATCCAAAATATCAAGAGATTTGACATTTTTGATAAGGGGAGAAAATGTGATTAAAATATATGGCTTATAAGAATGTGAATTTAAGAACTCAAAGTGGCAAAGGCTTCACCCTTCAAGAGCAAAACCATTTTTAAATTATTGAATGCACCATGTTGAGGGGAGCATTACTAAATGGTTTTTAAAAGCCTGAGAACAATACAGAAAGACTGACCATGTCTGTAATTAATATAGAGTTATAATGATGGATGGTTAAGATTATTATATCGTTCCTATGACCATAGCCAAACTGTAGGGCTCTACCCAGGACATTCCACTGTTAAATATTAGAAGTCGCAAAAGGTATTGAAAAAAAGGAAAAAAAGTATAAAATGGAATATGCCAGACTAAGATGGAGCTAGTACTGAACAAACAATGGGGGGGGGGGGGGGGGCGCGGGCGTGGAAATACTAGTCAGAAGTCTCCGTTAAGCACTGAAGGGGATGAAGAAGTGAAAAATAAAAGTTTAAAGATAAAGGGTGAAAAGAAAGAAGCTCCGACATTGACACAGTCTTCATGGACCCAATGACGTCAATGCACCAATCCCTTCTCAACCACTCAAGGTCTCACAGAATACTCTTGTTTCATTTTTCATTTCTTACTAAGAATAAACACAAATTCTATCGACTTTCCTCACGTCCAAGCTAGTTTGTATTGAAAAGGTGGAAGTCATCTTCCAACCCTACGATTACTAAAAATCGAATGTGGCAAAATCCGCAGTCTAGAGCCATAAAATGAGATCATCCATAAATCTCATTAGGAACATTATCCAAACTATGCTTAGCCTATTCCCAACAATGTAAAAACAAGAAATAATCAAAGAATCTCTACCAATATCCTTTGTGATTTTGCCAGAAAAGCATAGTGATTGCCTAAAAAAAATCAGCAGTGGACGATGGAAATCCTTCCAGAGCCAACATCAAACAAGCTCTGCGGTAGGTGACTTGTGAGATCCTACACGGATCAAACTTGTGATACTGGATATCGATTCGGTCTAGCTTATGAATTGACGAATGAATTTTAAAAAGATAAAATTGTTGGTGTGTTATAAAAACCGTTTGCATCTTAACACAAGTCAGACTAAATTTTCCCCTAAATCAATTTTCTATCTTATTCCATGAGAAGCCTCACAAGGTATCTTGACATAGGGAAAAGCTGAACAACTGAATTGACGACTTAATCGGTGAAGATAGTCAACTTACCGGTTCACTCTTACCGTGTATGTATTGCTTTGAGATGTCCGTAATGTAGAACGCTAGTGGCAGCACGCAAACCGCTGTCCAAGGAGATTCCTCAGAATCTATACCTGATTACAGGCAAAGTATTCTATACTAATTAAACAGGGAACCATGGTTATATAAAACTGTATTCGACAATTGACAAAGCTACTTTTGTACCATATAATGTTGTTTATCACTAACCCATTCATTGGCCCAGATTTCTGACACGGCAGCAGTATACCCTAAAATAAGGATGACAAGTCGAAGTCAATACCAACATGCGCATACTCGACCGAACATAAAGTAAATACATCATGAAAGGCTCAATACATGTTTCAAGACTGTCCTCTACTCTAAAATACCGTACGTCTTTCTTGAAGTGACAAAGTATTATTAAAAGTGAAACCAGCACATTCCTCCAAAAGTGATGAAGTGTAAAAGTTAAAGACTTTCAAGAAAGATGGTTACACCTCACAGCTTTCAAAAATCAAGAACATGTTATAACATGTCGTATCCAAAAGTCAACAAGATCACAAGAAGGCAAAAGATTACAAGATAGTGAAAAGATATTATATGCTGTTGATGATCTCAAGAAGACACAAGATCACAGACAAGTCAAGATAAAGATACAAGCTAAAGCCTAAAAGTCTAAAGATTACTACATCAAGATTCACAAGATAAAGATCAAGAAAACAAGACTACGAGCAAAGATTGAAGACATTCATATAATGTAAAGCTTAAGTTTTTGTAAATTGGAGTGACCTCCCTTTAGGGGAAATTGTTAGAGATTGAGAAAAGACTCAGTCACTTCCAAAAGTATAATAGTATAGCTCGTAGCGTAATATTTGGAAACTTACCAAGCTAACCGGGTCAACATAAGTCATCCTTATGTGACCGGCCATGCAATTGGTATAAATACCCCTCTCCACACCTTGGAGAGGGTTGGTTGTTCATTTGGTTATTTACATAATACATTTTCCTTTCCCTTTCTCTCTCTCTCTCTAAGTGCTATGATTCGTCAATTAGTACGTATATATATAACAACTCAAATGCAAATCTCAACCAAATGTCTTTAACCAAGGCAAAAGGTCAAAATCTACACAAAGAGATTAAATATA
>BQNB010082213.1:0-15437 GCA_026074375.1 Tanacetum coccineum | reverse complement strand
GTAGTATAAATTGTAACAAATATTGTGTGAAAAATGAGTAGAATTAGGTTGAATTTATAGTGGAAAAAAGGGGGTAATTTTTTTTTTATAAAACTAAACGGCTAGAAATTTTGAAATGGAACCAAAACCATTTACTCGGTCTTGTGACCGGCCCAATAAATGAAAAAGTTTAAGGGGGACGCGTCTGTCATTAGGTCAAGTAGTGGAAAGACCGACCGAATTAAATGGACACGTGGGACGACCGACCTTGGTCGCCCAATATATTACGTTCACTAATGCTGAACTGGATTAGTGGACAAATACACAGCACTAACATTATCACAGTAAACAAGCGTAGCGGAAGACAACGGGATGTGTAACTCACGTAAAAGATTTCTCAGCCAACAAGTTTCAGCAATAGCATTGGCAACACCACGATACTATTACTCTACCTCTGCACTAGAACGCGAAAGCGTCGGCTGACGCTTAGAGGACCAAGAGAGTAAGTTGTTGCCAAGAAAAACACAATAACCTGAAGTCGAGCGTCGAGTAGTAGGACAACCAGCCCAATCTGCATCTGAATAAGCAACCAAATCTGTAGTCGGTGATGAAAATAACTACAACCTATAATCCAACGTGCCACGAACATACCGCAAAATCCGCTTAAGAGCCGAAAAATGAGGCTCCCGGTGATCATGCATATAAAGACACACCTGTTGAACAGCATAAGAAATATCCGGACGAGTAAAAGTGAGATATTGTAGAGAACCTGCAAGACTTTGATACAAAGTCGGATCAGAAACCAGTTCACCATCACTTCCCAGTTTAGACTCAGTATCAATAGGAGTCCGACTAAGATTACAATTAACCATATGTGCCCTCTAAAGAATCTCAACAGCATATTTCTTCTGAGATAAAAACATCCCTAAAGAATCTCGTGTAACAAAGATACCCAAAAAATAATTAAGTGAACCCAAATCTGTCATAGAGAACTCCTGATGTAAGGAAGCAATAATCTGTCGTAATAAGGTCTCAGAAGAAGCTGTGAGAACAATATCATCAACATACAATAATAAATAAGCAGTATATGTACCCTGTCGGTATATAAACAAAGAAGAGTCACAACGACTATGCTGAAACCCAACACGGGTAATGTAAGATGCAAATCGTTGAAACCAAGCTCGGGGGGCTTGCTTGAGCCCATAAAGAGACCGCTGCAATAAACTTACATAATCAGGATGAACAGAATCCCGAAATCCAGGAGGTTGATGCATATAAACCGTCTCTGGCAAATCACCATGTAAAAAAGCATTCCCGACATCAAGCTGGTGAATTGGTCAATGTCAAGAAGCAGCTAAACTAAGAACAGTCCGGATAGTACCTGGTTTAACAACCGGACTAAAGGGCTCATTAACATCAACACCCTATAACTGTGTACTACCGTTCGCCACAAGACGAGCCTTGTAGCGACTAAGAGTGCCATCTGCAAGATACTTATGGTGAAATAACCACATACAACAAACAATATTGGTGTCCAGAGGTCTAGGTACTAGGGTCCAAGTTTTATTTTTAATAAGTGCATGATATTCATCACGCATAGCATTTTGCCAATTGGCATCATTAAACGCATCATGATAAGATTTAGGTAAAGGAGAAACCGAAGACAAATGCAAATTGAGACGCTCAGTGGGACGATTAGTCCCGACACCATAACGAGTGACCATGGGGTGAACCGAAACCTGGTCGGGTTTTGAGGAGGGTCAGGTATAGTAGTAGTGTTTTGTGTCGCAGTAATAGGGGTGTAGGCCGGTGCTTAGGAATGATGTGATTGGGCCTGAATCAGATTGGATTGGGCCGACGGGGTAAGCTGTTCGTTGGAGTTGGAATCAAACTAAGCCGTAGGGTAATGTGCTTAGGAAAGAGTATTAAGATTGGTGGTACTATTATGTGGGGAATTAGTGGGATGTGGAGATGTAGGTTCGGGTATAGGTTGTACTACGGGATTGGTGTAAATGGTTAGAGGGATAAGATCGGGGGTATCATCCAAAAAATTATATGAAGGTGGAAAAGCGGGTTGAGTGGAACCGTAAGGAAACACTATTTCATCAAATGTGACATGTCGGGAGATGATAATTTTATTGGTGGCTAAATCAAGGCAACGATACCCTCGATGATTGGAAGCATGACCCAAAAGAATGGAGGGTGTGGCGCGGGGTTCAAGTTTGTGATTAGGATATAGGTGAGGGTAACATGAGCACCCAAAGGTACGTAAAAGGCTATAGTCCGGGTGTTTGCCAAACAAAAGGGTATAAGGAATTTCGTTGGCAATAGCGGTGGAAGGCAAAATATTTAGTAAATGAACGGCCATATTAAGTGCTTCGACCCAAAATGTTGGTGGAAGATTGGCTTAAAAAGTAAAGTCCTAATGAGGTTATTGATGGTGCGAGCCATTCGTTCAGACTTATCATTTTGTTGGGACGTTTTTGCACATGAGAAACGAAATTGAATCCCATTTTCGGCAAAAGTTTGTGTAAGTTGCGGTTGTCGAACTCACCACCATGATCACACTTAAACGACTTTATTTCACACTTAAACTGAGTGTGAACATATGTACGAAACAACATAAATTTAGACAAAACATCAGATTTATTAAGCAAAGGATAAGCCCAAACAAATTGTGAATAATGATCCAAAAACAAGACATAGTATTTATAACCCGAAAGACTCATAATGGGTGAAGTCCACACATCCGAGTGAATAATATCAAAACATGAAGTGACCACAGTATCGGAATGAACAAACAGAAGCCTTACGTGTTTGCCAAGCTGACAAGCATGACAAAGCACGGGAGGTTTCTCCTTATTACACGAAATAGAATTATTGGAAACAAGATGACGTAGCACTTCACTTCCTGGATGACCAAGACGGTGGTGCCACATATGCTGACTGACAAGGAAAACATAAGGAATCGGAGATGGAGCCGTGACCGGGTAAAGATCCCCCGTGCTATCGCATCGGAGAAGCACCCGACGCGTCATGAAATTCTTAACCGAAAAGCCAAACGCATCAAATTCAATAGTGCAATTATTGTCACGAACAAACTGACGAACAGAAATAAGATTTTTGACAATATGGGGAGTAATAAGGACATTATTTAGGTGAAGAGATTTAAAGGGAGTTGGCAAAATACTATGGCCCGTATTAGTGACGGGTATAGAATGACTGTCACCAACCGAGATAGATGGATACATACACGTATTAAATTTTTCACTAAGACTAGTAACTGAATTATTAAGATGAGAACTCACACCTGTATCCATATTCCAAGCGCCAGAAGCGGGATCATAAAATGTCTCGGTAGTAAAAGCAGCTGGTAAATTGGTAGCCTATCCTGGAGTAACCGTGGGGCCCGATGTCATAAGCTGAGTTGGCTGAGCACTGTTCACAGCATTGGTCTGTTGGGCTGGACTTACAGCAGAATAAACAGGTTTGGCCGGATATGGCTGGTGGGCAGCTGATGGGTATTGAACCATTGGCATATTATAACATGGAACTTGTTGGGCCGGTGCTACTGGTGGGAAGCCAGGAGGGTGAGAATAGGCCGGTGCTATTGGGTGATGGTGGGCCGCATATGATGGGCCAGCAAATGGACTTGTAAACGCATGTTAAGCCATAGGATTTATAGAAGATTGGTTATCAGTAACATTATTATTTGTAACAGTAGGCCTCGTATTATTATTTGTAGCATTAGTACCATTTAAAGATCCCAACTGTTCAATGAGTTTAGCCAAGAGAGCATTCGTGGTATTTCCAATCATTGTAACAAAAGAGTGTATGTATTACATGAATATTAAGGTTTTGGGTTTTTGTCTCTTATTAATAGCACTGTATGAATATTAGTGGATAAGAATGAATAACACTGTAAACAATTGTATGAAAAGTGGGCTTACTTAGAGGAGTGAAAAAGGCAGTACCAAAGACGAATCACCAGAAACATAAAAAAGAACCACAAACTCGTGACCTAAAGCACGAATATCTTGAATCAAATGTGTGGATTTGTGACCGGGCACAAATCACCAACACAACAATATAGGAAACTTGAATGATCGAAAAAAAAAATTAGGGTATGGGAAGGATCGGTGTTTTGCTCTGACACCATGTAGGAAGGGATAATCTCTTATGTTATTATCACATGATACGATGCCTAATATACAGATACATGAATATTCTAGATGTGGGCTAAAGCCTAATACAAGATTACATCATAATAATAATATACAGGCTAACACTAAGGAAATTAGTAGCCGTTAGATCATCTACACTTCTGCTATGGCATCAACACGTTAACAAATTGAAGTTGGACATTAATTAGCTATGATGGTTTGGGTATCTGTAGTTTCTTGCCTTTTGGCTATGTCCTGACATTACTTTTTCTTTTATTTCACTATTACTTGTTTCAGTTTCCATCTTTTCTACAAGCATTAAATATGTCAAACGCTATCAACTTTTATAACATTGAACTAAACGTAAATAGAGACACAAGATACAGTTTTCATTTCTCATATGAAATTATCTACCACTAGACATCAATGAAAATGGTACTATATTGTTTAATGTGATAATATTGATATAATGATTTAAATAAACAGACATATTAGTGTTATTTTAGAGATTGCTCATGAAATATCTTAACTCGACATTTTATTTCTCACAATATATTATCAGCTATGTTATGTTGTCACAATTTTCTTACGGAATTAATTCACCTCGGAAAATCTATGAGCTCACTGAAGAGAATTTGTAGATAAAATGTCATGGGTTCGAGTCCCAACTCGTGCTCACTCCGGTTGATTCCCCCACTGGGTCAAGAGAGTTGTTGGATCTATTTCTTGAGGGGTGGATAATGATAGATGCCAAAAGGCACCCGGGCTCAAGGTGTTCTCGTGAGTTCACAACTCTTGTAGATTACTCGTGACGTGTGTTTGATCTTTTCTTGAGATACAAAAGATTTTGGGTAAAAGCCATAAATACTCTACGTACTTACAACTATAACTCATTATACTCTACTAATTCTTAAATAAGTCATTTAACCGTATGCCACGTCAGCAATTTTACTTGATACTTGTACCTTTTTTATGTTTAACAGGTAACTTGTAGTCAAACACGTTTATCCTTTGACTTTTTTGGGTAAAAGCCATAAATACTCCATGTACCGGCCTGTATTAACTGATTAATGCTTCGTACCAATTTAAAAAAAAATATTCAAAAAAATATTTTAAAAAAAATATTCGAAAAAAAAAATTTAAAAAAATATTCTACAAGAAGAATATATTCTACTATGAAAAAAATTTATATAAGTTTTATACTTCGAAGTATATTTTTTTCGAAGTATAAATACTTCGAAATTTTTTTTAAAAATTTTTATAAAATAAAATTTTATACTTCGAAAATTTATTTTTATTTCGAAAAAAAATTTATACTTCGAAATTTTTTTTTATTTCGAAGTATAAAAAAAAGAAGTATACATTTTTTTATTTAGAAGTATAAAATTTTATTAAAAAATTTCGAAGTATAAAAAAAATTTAAATTTTTTTTATTTCGAAGTAAATTTTTTTTTTTTTATATTTAAAAAAAGTTTTAAAAATTTTTATAAAAAAAAGAATTTTTAGTGAGTTGGGTGAGGGTGTGGTTTATTTTTTTTTTTGTCAAAAATACAAAAAAAAGAGGGTTTATTTATTTTTTAGGGTAAAAGCCATAAATACCCTATGTACTCACATTTATAACTCATTATACTCCATTATGAAATAGTGACATGGCAAGGTAACTGGTTATTGACGGTTTCATAGTGTATAATGAGTTGTTTACGAATTCGTAGAGTATAATGAGTTAAACACGCGAGTACATGGAGTATTTATGGCTTTTACCCAAAGATTTTTGAAACATGCTGAGAAGATAATTAAACTGTACGTAGCCCATTAACAGAAATGAATAAGTGAACCAAATAGACCAACTTAGATTCTTACTCACTGCTACAATTTAAATGGGCCATTTTTTTCACACTTAACATATTGCGAGTACATATTTACATGTATATTTCAGTTTTACGACTGATCTTAGAACTAACACATGATAGATAAATCACCTAACATCATAAGTCGAGTCATTGAACAACAAGTGAACGCTTGACCTTCGTATGATGCTATAACTCACCATTAGTCGGTCGGTTTTCCATCGTCGCCTCATGGAAACAAAGTGCAAACATCAAAATGGAACATACATCATTATCCTAACAACATACAATAAAAAGCTTTAGTTGACGTTGTAACTGTTGGGTTTTTACATCTATTTAACCATTAAATATATCACGAGTACGCAGCGGAAAAGATAAAACACGTATAGAATATGTAATTAACAAAGGGATCAAGAAGTGTGTACCTTTTAGCAATAAATGAAACCACATTCTTGAATATACGCGTGTGTATAATATAAATACCACGCTAGACCAAACAAGTTACCAAAGTAGATAACCTCTATGGTATGCACACAATACACGTCACCGAGATACGCTAGAATGCTAGTCATTTCTTCACGAATAAACAACTGAACACATTGTTCTTGTTTCTTTTTTATTATTAAAGTAATCGAACAAAATCTTATATATGTTTTCTGTGGTTGTGTTATGGAATTGTTATTCGTGTAAAATGTTGTGTCGGAACAAAAGATGATAATGTTCTTTTAATTTACTTTGCATACATTGGAAATTTTGTTGTTCTTGACATAAAGAAATTTTTGGTGGGCTTTCCTCCTCTCCTCGACACAAAGCTGTATGGTCGATGACAATTTGTAATACAATGAATATTCAATATGTTTTTTAATCTTCATCTACACTTCTGTGTGAGCTGTTGGGTTACTGCAGTATATATCTGTTATCTGAACTGTTGTTTTAGGCTACTGTCCAATAATTATTGGCCGATTTTCGGAGATCTAAGCTGAAAAGTGAAACTGAGCTAATCATGTTAAATTTGATACCGCAAAATAAAAAGGGTCTCCCACTGCACACTGTGATTTTGTGCAAACAGTTGAAAGACAGCTTACAACTGTGATTCTGTTTTCCGTTTCTTTTGTTAACCAGCAACTAAAAATTTGTTTATGTTTTCGAGGTTTGTTTATGAAAGTTTGAGTACCTAAAATATTTGTGTTTTGGGCTAAAAAGCGCCCTTGTTACATTCAAACATCCATCTTTCTACAGCCAAAAGTTCAATATAGACCCAATATTTGTCATAGACCCAATGAACCAATCCTAGCCACTCATTTTTTTATCAAAAATAAAAAAACCTACTTTCCACCTCTTTTTTAAAAATTAAATATCTCACACACTGTTAATCGTTACGCAAAACAAAACCGTACATCGTCGACGAGAATTAATTATCTTTCTATAGAGTGGGGCGACACGATGAAATTTTGTTGTTCTTGACATAAGAAATGTTGTGGCTTTCTCTCTCGACACAAAGCTGTATGGTCGATGACAATTTTTAATACAATGAATATTCAATATTTTTTTTAATCTTCATCTACACTTCTGTGTGAGCTGTTGGGTTACTGCAGTATATATCTGTTATCTGAACTGTTGTTTTAGGCTACTGTCCAATAATTATTGGCCGATTTTCGGAGATCTAAGCTGAAAAGTGAAACTGAGCTAATCATGTTAAATTTGATACCGCAAAATAAAAAGGGTCTCCCACTGCACACTGTGATTTTGTGCAAACAGTTGAAAGACAGCTTACAACTGTGATTCTGTTTTAACATGATTAGCTCAGTTTCACTTTTCAGCTTAGATCTCCGAAAATCGGCCAATAATTATTGGACAGTAGCCTAAAACAACAGTTCAGATAACAGCAACTAAAAATTTGTTTATGTTTTCGAGGTTTGTTTATGAAAGTTTGAGTACCTAAAATATTTGTGTTTTGGGCTAAAAAGCGCCCTTGTTACATTCAAACATCCATCTTTCTACAAGTCACCTCGTTTGTTTCCACAAAATGATAGTGATGGTTGAGTTTTGGAGCGCCAAACAATGGGAATTTAAAGGAACCCTTTCAAGTTTGATGGAGCACCTATATCAACTATCTTTTCTTTTTAACAACTCCAGTGACAGGGAAAACACTTAAAAACCACTCATTCAGATTCCGTTTTATGAAAGATGGCGACATGTCAGTCATCACTGCCAGAAATACTAAACTAATGATGAGCTTTAGAGATTAGCGACTTTATTGCCTGTATTTTTATTGTTTTTTTGAGTTATGCTTCATGTTAGCATCAAATCTTATGGGTCTGCTATCCTTTTGCATGGTCCCGCAACTACTTCATATAGGAGGTTACTCAGGGTTAAGATCAGTTCTGGGCATATTCAGTTTTAATTCAGCTTTATAAGTTCATCACTTACAGAAATGCGACTTAATTCAGCTTTGAATGGCGGCAATTAGTTTCTCATAGTAACGGCAAACAGACACCCCCTACTCCTACACATTTGTCCCAGTTGCATGTTCAAGTTGTTATGCCCCCTTGAGATAGTAAGTTAGTTGGTAACATGAGAAAAGAAGCTCTAAGCATGTGGAAACAGGATTCTAATTGGAGCAATCTGAAGCATGTCACCAAACGCTAAGCTATTTTCAAATGTACTTGAGATCTCTCGGTTTAAGTTATGTTTAATCCCCAAAGTGTGTACTGCCATGACGAAGCTGAGGTGGCGTTTGTGTTTCTTTCGGTGTGACATGTGACCCTAAAAACAAGTCATCTCTTGCTGGTGAACTCAAAGCGCCGGATATTTGTTCAAAACAGCTTGTAATCAGTAGAGCACCTGTAAGGGGAAGTTTACCAAAAGGTTTACGCCACCACAAGCAGCTTCTCATTTAGAATTTTCTCACACAGACGTGTTTGACTCAAATGTAAAATTCAGTGTCGTTTTTATCCAACTTATATTACATTTGGCCAATCCATCTACCTTATTGCATCTTTAGAATAGAAACAAATAATTGTAAAGCAATATACGCTACTAAGAGGTGGTAAAAATTCACAATGTATAGCAACATTCACAAGATTGTATGCATTGAAGATACACCTTGCACCGCACCGATGAAGCAATTTGACCCTTCTTTTCGACTTTAGGTTTTAGCTTTCTCATTTGACACATTAGAGATTCAACACATCACAAATTGACCTCATTTAAGTAAGAAAATATCAAAATTCCCAAATCTACAATAAATTGATGAAAAGATCGACAGAAGCTCTAGCTGATTATGTAAACATCAATAAAAAATTTGCAAAAATATTGGAGGCAATTCAAACATCCCAGCATTATAGAGTTTGTTGATCACTAAGTGCTACAAGAAAGTTATGGTTGTATAAGTACTAAAAGTAGATACTATGTCCTACTTTAAGCTTATCAAAGGAACTCTTCAGTGCACCTCAAGCTACTAATTAGCTGATGTCAGCTGCCTTAAATTGTATTTAGCCAATTCCTTGTACTTATCAACGACACCAATGCAACACACAGTCTGCAGAGATAAACGTAATCCGTTAGGAGCCTTATATTGAAGATATTAAAACAGCCATAAAACTCTGGTGTCACACTTCTAAGACATCCATTGTTTCATATAAAATTGCAGAACATACATTTTTGTCCAACCTTTTCGCTTTAAAAAAAGTTACGGATAGTCAATATAATGTTGATGATATTAGTCCACATGATTCCATACCTAAAGGCCATCTAGAGAACTTTTTATTGAGCTAGTAGAAAAAGGAAATTAATAAAGCAATAACTACAAACATTTTTGAAAAAATTAGAGATAAGCGAAGAAGTTACGTCTTGCTTATATGTGCCACTCAAGGGAACTTCGTGTAAAACCCAGTATCAAGTAATTTCAAAAAAGGAAACTTTTGCATTGTTATTATCAGCAGGGGAAAGTAGAGAGAAATGATGTAAGATATTACACAGTAAAACCCACAGATAGATCAGACTATAAATATTCTAACAATCAAGGTTGCAAAAAGCGCTAGCTCTAGTCGGAGCGGTCGAGGCTCACCGCCTATCTAAGTAATCGGTCCCAAGGCTCGCCTAGGCGCCGCCTAGGCGCCGCCTAGGCGGATTGACATTTTATATGTTTTTATTATTATTTTTGATATTTTTAATATTTATTTGATATAAAATCTGCAAAATTTATATATTTTCAATAATTTTATTAATATTTTATTATTTTAAATATGTATGTATCTTATGCATATGTTGTAAAATTTGCATATTGTTGTGGTTATTGGCCCTTTGGAGTTAAGATTTGGTATATAAACTAATAAATTCCAATAAATTATTTTAAGTGCCCCATTTGTATGAGTTTTATTATGGCCCAATAAAGTTATTAGTTTTAAATCATTATAACACAGCCATCTCACCTTCTTCTCTCCTTTTTAACTCTTCCATCACCAGAAAATAACCTCTCTTTCTTAAGTTAAACACAATCAAAAAGATCAAAACATACAAAATCAGCCAATTTCTTGAACCCGCCTAGCCCGATTTGAAAAGAAAAGAAAAGAATTAAGATTTTGACCCGCCTAGGCGGGATGTTTGACCGTCTTTGACCAAAACGCCTAGTTTGGCCGATTTGCCCTAAATCGGGGCGGTGTATGCCCGACTAGCGCCTAGGCGGCCGCCTAGGCCGCTTTTTACAACACTGCTAACAATTGTGTTGATTTTATATGTTTGTACAAAGAGTTAAATTAATCCAAAAGTAGGCCTATGAACAGAAAGTTTTCTGTTGGTATTAGGTAAGTAGTACCTAGCAACAAAATCAAGACAGCATTCTCCTGATTTATATACAAATATTTTGGTTTCTACATCACTAAAATGCCGAGTTTCCTGTTATATATTTGGGTAAATACGCTGCATAAGATCAGCACAGTGGTTCTTAATCCCATTTAAAATTTGACAAGCAAGCATGTAACAACTGCAACTCTATTATCTAATTATCTACTAAGTTCTGTGATGAAAAATACATAACATACAAAAAGTACATTCTAGCACGATGTTTCTGGAAACAGTGTTTTTCTGAAGGAGGACTTACCTTGGCAATTTGGACAACAATAGTCCTGTCTGGATTGCTCAGATCAACTTTGTGGGGTTCAGGGACAGCTTTTGCAACCACGTTAATGATTTTCATTTTGTCCAGACCACTATTTGCACGGGCCTCACATAACACTGCAAACTGGAATATGGATTTTTTAGATAGCAACTCAGAAAGTAGCTTGCGGATGACTGTCAGCAATTAATGGTGCTCCAAACATACAAGGTGGACCACCCATTAAAAATAGATGAAGACAAAGAAGAAAAAGTGGAATAAATCAAAACAGGATTACTGTAACGGGAGAAAAAAAGCAGTGCTGATATATCAATATAACACCATGTAAAATACCACTAGGTTATGACAGCAGATCAAACTTGTAGTTCTGCAAACTTTATAGTATATGTGACAAAACGGGCAGGTTATGTAACGAGCCAATACATGTACTCTGTGCAGCTCCAAACTTCAAGAATTTGTTACTAATCAGTGTATCCATTGGTTAAGAGAATCATATTGCTTATTTAATAATCTAATGTTTTGATAAAAATAATTAGGAGGTTATATGCTTAAATAAGACTTTTACCCGTTAGAGGTAAAGTGCAACTCGTTCACACTTCACACATAGATGGGTCAAAATCCCTACCTCTACATCCAACCATGTAGTAACCGATATGTCAGAAACAATTCAATGTAACGCACGGTAGTGAAATTCTCGATGATTCAAAATCAGATAAAATCTTTTGAAGGATGACTAAATGAATCTTATATAGACCTTAGCTTTTATTCAATTTTTATATGCCACTAGACTCAGCTTCCAGTTCAGTTTCAAGAACACCTTGTATTGATTTGTAGCAATCGATCATCCTTCTATAGTCTAACCACCACCGGTCATAGCATGTGACCCAGCTACGCTTGCCCTTAGATGGTGTTCATAAACTAGATGAAATGATTAAGATTACTGGCGGTAGCGAGTTGCCAATCAACCAAGAAGTTGCGCGTTCAAGTCACAACTAAGACAATGCGATATACGGAATGGGTGTGTGAATACTATGTACAAGTATAGCCGTATAGGTCGATAAATATCTTTTGACCTTTTGCAATGCATATATAAACAACCAAAAACATACCTTATATGGTGTTTCTACTTCGACGGGGAAGTACTGAGCAATTAAAGGTTTGATTGCTCTTGAAATCTCTTCTTCTGATGAATAGCAAGTCACTTCTATAGGTAGCACTCTTAAAATAAACCTGCGAACCTATGAAAGTTTTAGTCAACTGAAGATGATCAATTGCATCTCATTAATTGATCAGTGTTGTGTTACTCTTTATTAAGACCCTGATGATGCAATGGGAGAACTAAATCCAGACCTTAAACTTAGCATGCACTTCATTTGACCATGCAGCTACCCCTTGGGGTTCATATCCACATACAGAGGCTGTTAGGTTGTGTATAATTATATTGATTATGTGATACCAAATGATTTGGATCAGAATCAGATAATCACGGTTTGATATAACTAAGTATAGAAAATAGTTTTTAGATGCGCTTATGTTGCTTGGAGTTATTATAATCAAATAGCTAATACACACTCAAAAAAGAAGACATTTTGTGAGATAAAGAGTAAAATTCACTAAAATAAGGGTCAAAGGAAAAGTAGCTAGATAGCGTTAGCTTGCCCTTAGATAACCAGTTTTACTAAAGTTGGTACGAAACTGATCATTTGAACCCTAAATAACCAGATTATGTTTATTATAAACAGTCAGAAAACTGATATTGCTACTTAGAGTTATAAGATTAAGCAGGTAATTAGTTCCAAAACGCAAATCCAAACACCCCTTTATATGGTATGTATTTATGTGAGTGATGTGATATGCAAATAATTGTAAGAGAATTTCAACTAGGAGGATACATATTGACAAAAGTTGACCTAGACATGTGTTTTCTTGTTGCAGCAGCAGTGGATATCATGCGGTGGGTAATTTCTTTAGGAGTTGGGTCTTCATCCCTCTTGCACATTTGGACAAAGACTACACCATTGCAGCCAGTATCAAGGTAGTTGAAACGCCTCTGTTACACACAAAAAATGAACTTGTCAAGCATACGTCTGTAGTCTAAAAGCATGTCCGACCATATCTCATTACCAAATATCAAGAGATGTAATGATCTTAGGATACAATAGAGATTGTGGTTTAACTCCACCCCACAAGATGATAAAAGTTCATCTCAAAATCAAATATGGTGATATTAGGTGATTTGCATACATAAAAAATAATTCACAAATCCCAACACAGACTACATGTTGTACACTCTGCTATATATAATGTACATGATTGTGTGATGGTGGTGTATAAAGTAAATGTTGTGGTGTACCTTCAAATTATTAGTGGTGTGATTACAAGTTATCTCTCTACTGACCACAAATAAAAAAATTCGAAAAATAAGATTATAATTTAAGAGTCAACAAAGAAGTTTTGTTTCTAAATTAAAGTGTGATTGGTGAAAGAATATTCTGGAATGTTCAATATGGTTTTTGGAAAAGTAGCCGTTGAAAATAAACATATAGTTTAATCAAACTTTAAACAAATTAGTCCATCTATACAAAGATATAATCATTACTGGCAGTAGTTGATAACTTATAGTCTCAATCCAGGTACTTATAAATTGGTGAAGCTGTTACGCTTTATCTCTAATGCGTAACATGGGTAAAATAAAAAAGATACCAAGACGCGAAATGGTCAAAAGGGTGAAACAAATTGAAAGTCACCCAATAGTGTATATCTCCTAGATCATTATACCAGACAAAACAATTAACGTTTTTTATATGCTAATCAACCCCATGCCAGCTCTCTTCATTACTTAAGATTGTAATACTCACCTTGCTTTTGTCTTTCAACTCTTCAAGTTCGGCCTCAATTAACTTGTCAACAGACTTTTCCTCTGCCTTACTCTCTATGACTACTTCACCTTTGGACTCGACTTTTTCTACACGTTGTTTCTTTTCTGGTTGCTTCTCTTCATCATCAGATTTTTTAGATTCGTGGCATTGGATTTCATTCTTACCATCTTTCTCTTTCTCAATTGTCTGATTTTCAGAAGAGACAACTTCTCCATCGTCAGGCGGGAGAGATGTCTCGTTATTCACATCACTTGGCTTATCAGAAACTGCAACAACTTTGCCCTCTTCACCTTTGTCGTCATCCTCCTCCTCAGAATCAGAATAACTGAACTTGATCTTTTTATTAATGGCTTTAGTTGGTAATTCTGTGGGTGTAACATCTGGATCCTTTCCCTCGACTATCTCTTCATAAAACTGACATATACAAGGAATAAAATAAAAAACTGTTCTGAGCAAACTTCCGCATCTTAATGAGTCGTTATCTATGTGCATTATAATATGACTTGAGTTTGTTGGTAGAGGTTTTAAAAAGCAAAAAAAAAGTTAAGCAGGTTGGCAATAAAGGGGTGTTTTGACAGTAATGATGTTTAATAAGTGAATGAAAAAGTGAAGACATACAGAATCGATAACTTGAACAGCTTCTTGAGAAGCTTGACGCTCTATGCCGCCATCGCAAGTAATAAAGAAGCCTTGAACTCCAGGTCTCAATGGGTATGACCCCTTCTTCTTCACTGCTTTCTGTTTTGTTTTTTTCCAATAAACATATTCAAATACTAATAATAAAGGGTTTATAAATAATAGAAAGAAATAAAAGAAAGTAACGCACGTTGTTGGGACGGTAATGGTTCTTTCTCTTCTTGTCGTTGTTGTTGTTGTTGTTTTCGCCACCCATTTTTCAGCTACCTCTTCTTACTTTTAGGGTTCCGGTTCAATAGTTTTCAACAGCGGTGGACTCCCCTCCCTAGTAAGACTAGCCAAACACTCCCCTAAGGAATGTAGAATCACAACTATTACCCTTATTACAAAGAAAAATTACTAACCACTAAGGCTAAGGGTATGTTTGTTTCATTAAGATGTTTGGGTCTGAATCTGACTACCGCATCTTACTGATAAGAGGCGGATATAAAGTCTGAATCTGAATGAAATAATGTTGTTTGTTTTTTATAAGTGTCTGAATGATTTTAATTGTCCATTTTTAAGCATATAGTAAAACATAACAATACGATATAAGTAGCTTGAATGTATTTTTAAGATTAATATTTGGAAAGAAGTTTCAATCTTATACAGGATAACATTTCGACCCAATTTGTAATAGGGGTGTTGATCGGTTCAGTTATCGGGTTGTTCAGTTAAAACTTTTTTTTATAAAGTGTTTTTTTATATTATGATAAAATTTTAATAGTCTTTTTATATATATAAAATAAATATAATTATATTTATCGGTTTTCGGTTC
>BQNB010082212.1:0-29394 GCA_026074375.1 Tanacetum coccineum | reverse complement strand
GAGCAAACGCGTAAAACCCTAAAAATAAGTTGTGCATTACATAATGTCGTACAATGACCTAAGTTACGAGGTGTTATACCGAGAGCCTGGTATGATGAACTCTCAAAATTCTTAATTTCCAAAGGTTTTACAAAAGGTATCATTGACCCGACCCTATTCACAATAAAATACGGGGAGGACATTCTACTTGTGCAAATTTACGTTGATGACATTATTTTTGGTTCTACAAATGTCCTTAATGGGGGAAATGAAATTCTTTTTAGGACTTTAGATCCACCAATCCCCACGAGGTATTTTTATCAATCAGGCCAAATATACTTTAGAGATTATGAAAAAACATGGTATGGAAAAGGGACAAAGCATTGGTACACCAATGGCTACGAAACCTAAATTAGATGCGGACTTGAGTGGTGAACCCGTTGACTAAACTGACTACCGTAGCAAAATCGGGTTACTCATGTATCTGAAATCTAGTAGACCAGACATAGTGCAAGCTGTATGTTATTGTGCAAGATATCAAGCAAGACCGACTGAAAAACACCTCAAAGAGGTTAAAAGGATCTTTCGATACTTAAGAGGTACCATTCACATGGGACTCTGGTATCCGAAGGGTTCTGGCTTTGAACTAACAGCTTTTTCAGATGCCGATCATGCCGGTTGCGTTGATACTCGCAAAAGCACTTCTGGAGGAATACAGTTCCTAGGTGATAAGCTAGTCAGCTGGATGTCAAAGAAGCAAGACTATACTGCAATGTCATTCGCAGAGGCTGAATACGTGGCGTTATCTGCAAGTTGTGCTCAAGTAATGTGGATGCGGACACAGCTTCAAGATTATGGCTTCAACTACAACAAAATACCGTTGTATTGCGACTCTCAGTCAGCCATAGCAATATCATGCAACCCTGTGCAGCACTCCCGTACCAAGCACATCCATACTCGGTATCATTTCATCAAAGAACAGGTTGAAAACGGTATAATTGAATTGTACTTTGTCAGAACTGAATACTAATTGGCTGACATGTTTACTAAAGCCCTTCCCGAAGAAAGGTTTCAGTATCTCGTTAGACGAATTGGTATGAGATGTTTGACTCCAGCAGAACTGGAGGTTCTGACAAATGAATCTGCTTGATGCCTCATCAAACATCAACATGTACATATTTTTTTTTTAAAAAAGAGAAAAATACAACAATATAAAATTTCAAAAAGAAAATACAAAATCAAAAAATCAGAAAATGTTTCAAAATTCAAATGCTTTCAAAACATGTCATTTCTAATTTTTCTTGATGGCTTATGTGCAAATATCAGTACGTAACCCGGACTTCAAATAAAGGAAAGTTTATCTATAAAGATAACTTATCCTAACAACGAGAAATTCAACTTTTCTCGGTCTTGAGCTGTTCTTACCAGACATTCAAAGTTTTAAGCTCAAGAAAAAGGATAGTGTACGCATAAGTGCGCTTACCCTTAGAGTTGGAAGAGAAGTCTTCTAACATGATGTTTTTCAAAATGTTGAACACCGCAGAGGCTGAATACGTGGCGTTATCTGCAAGTTGTGCTCAAGTAATGTGGATGCGGACACAGCTTCAAGATTATGGCTTCAACTACAACAAAATACCGTTGTATTGCGACTCTCAGTCAGCCATAGCAATATCATGCAACCCCGTGCAGCACTCCCGTACCAAGCACATCCATACTCGGTATCATTTCATCAAAGAACAGGTTGAAAACGGTATAATTGAATTGTACTTTGTCAGAACTGAATACCAATTGGCTGACATGTTTACTAAAGCCCTTCCCGAAGAAAGGTTTCAGTATCTCGTCAGACGAATTGGTATGAGATGTTTGACTCTAGCAGAACTGGAGGTTCTAACAAATGAATCTGCTTGATGCCTCATCAAACATCAACATGTACATATTTTTGAAAAAAAGAAAAATACAAAAATATAAAATTTCAAAAAGAAAAATACAAAAATATAAAATTTCAAAAAGAAAATACAAAATCAAAAAATCAAAAAATGTTTCAAAAAATATTCTTCTCGACATGTCTCTTGGAATCGATAACATTTACGTACCTAGAAATCAAAGAAGAGTTACTAGTCTTAGCTTTTAGATAGCTTAGTAGTTTTTAGCTTAGTAGAAAATAGCTTATGTAATTTTTCATTTCCATTTATATTTCCAATTGTACTCTTAAATTTCACTTAATGTAATCAAATTTTAGTTAATGAAAAGCTTACTTAATCTCTCTTAAGTGTTTACTCTCAAATTCACTCTTTTACTGTCAATAAGATCTCAATAAGCTCTAATGTTAAGCTACTGTTTCATAAGCTCACTTAAGCTCATTTCAGCTCTCACAAGTCTCTAAGCTTGTGATTGAGCTTAATTAATCCTTTAATCCACTTAAACTATAAAAATCAGCTTAATACTTTGATTATTAGACTCTTAAGCTTATGGAAGGGAAGCTAGCCATGGATGAGCTTCCAAGGACTTTACTAGCTTATCCATAGCCTTTTAGCCTTTGTTTAGCTAAGGCACTTGTAAGTCTCTTTTACTTTTCTGTCTTTAGTTTTCTTAGAATAGTTTTGCTTAAATTTGCTTATTAATTGCTTATTTGCTTATCTAGTGGCTTATTTGTACTTATTTCAATCTATTTGTGCTTACTTGATGGATTGATTTTAGCTTTTGTAGCTTAGATCATAGTTTCTTCATATCTGTCATAAAATCATATAAAAACCAAAAATAATAGTTAAGTTAGTGTAGCTTATTGTTTATTGCTTATTATATGTTTAGGATTGCTAATTAGGTTTATTTTAAGCTATTTTACATCTGGTTGATAAAGATTGAATCATTAAAATCCTTATTTCATAGCAAATAGGAATCTGTCAATGTTAAAGGGGTGTTTAGAATAGTGCAGTTTGACCTCATAAGTCAAAGTAACTTGGTAATTTTTCTTTTGGTTAGTTTGATTTTCATATTTAATTAAGTATTAAGCAGGTTTGTAGGATTAGTTTAAGCTTAACAACATTTTAAGGCTTATTTCTATTCTCCTGCACCAGGGGAGTTTGTTTTCAAAAAGCTAATAAGAGAATTTTGGATCCAAGCTCTTGTGAGCTTGGATCTTGTTTGTGTTGAGTTTAAACACACTCATTGAGAGTGTCTAGTGCAGGGTTGACAAACTTGGTCACCTGCAATATTGGTTTTGCCTATGTGCATTTGCAAATCAGATAGACTCCACTGCAAGTGTTTTTGATCAAAATTAGGATAGCTTATTTGGTTTTTAGCTTTTAAAAATCAGTAGGGTTATAGTTAACATATAGGTTAATATAGATTAAAAATTGTTTTTTCATATTTAAGCTTATTACATAGGTATAATCAGCTTTAAAGTTCATGAAAAAACCTCAAAAGCAAAACAGAAGGAAACTAAAACTTAGCTTTTAAACTAGATTTCTAAGCTTTATAGTATTAGTTTTTATCATTTATATTTGTAGCTTATTAATAGAGTAATTAGATTTCAAAAGATCAGCTTCTGTCATAGCATATTGAGCTTTTTAGCTTATTTAGATTTTGAGTTTTTAGTGCTTATTTCTGAGTTTGTCATTTAGATGATTAAATTTAGTTAGATTATAGTATTTTTAGCTTAAGTAGCTTTTCAAAATTAGTTGCTATACATTATTAGCTTTCCAGAACAACTTTTAGAATTGAAATTGAGCTTAAATTGAGTTGTGTGCAAGCTGTTAAGTGAAAACTAGCTTTTTGGTCCTTATAAGCTTACTTACTGTAAACAGTTTTGTCATTAGCTTTTTGAGTTCTTATTTCTAGGTTTCAGCTTAAGCTTGTTTTATTAAAGTTGCTTAAAAAAGGTTCCTCTACAACTTTTGTTCTTTAAGTTTTTGAAAGAAAAAAAAAGGGAAGTGGAAATCGGGGGTGAGCAAGGCTCGAACCCCCGACCTCAACACCTCAACCCTTTTATAAACACAGACACCACACTCCCTACCGCTGTGCCCTTGGGTCTTTTTCATAAGACTTTTGCACAATCAATTCTTTATATACAATTTAGCCCAATAAGCTTATTAAGCTGTTTTAGCTTATTTCGTGGCTTATTTGATAAGCTGTGATCTCAGGCTTATTTTTCCTAGATTTTAATTAGTATAAGCTAATTTCTGTAATTTTTCTAGAATATTTATAGTTCGTTTAGTATTTTTTTAACATTTATTTTCATTAAAAACTTTAAAAAATCATAAAAAAATAGAAAAATAATCAAAAAAATAAAAAACTTTTTTAGAAAATTTTCTTTTATCATAAAGTTCATAGGAAAATTAGTTTTGCCTTCGTATGGTCTAATTTGCAAAATTTTGATTTTTAAAGAACGGGATTTGTCCTCGTTCTCGTTTTTCGTGTTTTAACGCTCATTTCAACTCCGTTTTTGTTCTAGTTTTCTTTAAACTTACTTTTTAGTCAAATAGAGTCCATTTAAAAAGAAAAATTTAAGCTAGGTTTACTTTTAGTAATTTAGGGTTTTTGACCTCCGTTTAGGGGTCCCGTTTTGCGTTTTTAGTTAAAATTTGGTTTCCCGTTATTTGTCTTAGTGCTTAATTGTTATAATTTGTTTATTTCAATTTTTAAAAGTAGATAATCAAATCATCCTTTGTTTCCAATTCAAATCATTGTCCGAGCATCAAACGTGATTTCAATTTCACAAATCGTTGGGGAAGCGACCCGGGGAATCATACTTCCTGGTTAATATACGTATTATATTATATTATATATATTTTGAAGAATTTCCTTTTCACCTTTGTCCTCAAGGGTAAATTGATAATTTTCTATCGTATTATATATATTATATTTTACGTGTGTTAGATTCTTACGAATCAATTTTTGGCGCCGCTGCCGGAGATTTGTGATTAAGATTCTCTCGTTTGAAGTTTGTTGATCGTGATTTGAAGACCCTTTCATTTTTGAAAGTTTTGTTTTGTTTAAAAAATAAAAAAAATAAAAAAAATAAAAAGTAAAAATATTTTTCTTTTCTTTTTAGTATAATTATCATATAAAAATTAAAAAAAAATCAAAAACATAAAAAATTGTCCATAATAAAAAAATAAAATAAACAAGTTGGTAAAAAAACACCAACAAATAATACCTTCAATTGAGGTATTATCCATTAGTAAGTTCCTAACTCGAATCAAAGATTTAAAAACTTACCATTTGTGTCATTTACGAAATACGGCTCACCTTAAAAAGTAAAATTTTTAAAAGCTGCCGTGAAGTAAATTTGATTATTTGGTTTAAGTTGACTTCTCATTATCCGTTAATTTAGTTTGTGTAAAAAAAAAAAAAAAAAAAAAATTAGTTTAAATTTTCTTTTTCTACTTTGTGCATGCGCACTCGTTCTCAAACCCGTAACCGTAACCGTCAACAACAAAGCCAACCGGCTGTTGTTCAACCATTTCATTTAGAAGAACCTTTTGTTAATCCTCCCGTAGTTCCGATGGCTGATAACCGGACTATGGCACAATTGCTCCAATGCCACCACCTAGGGGTACGGGATGCAATTGTATTCCAGAAATCAATGCTAATTTTGAGGGGTTTTTTTTTGAAAAAAAAAAAAAATATAAAAAAAGGGGCCAATTTGGTTTTTTTTGATTTAATCTTGTTCAAAACAAACAGTTTTTCGGACATGATAAAGAGGATCCACATGCTCACATCCGTTATTTTAATAAGATCACTTCAACAATGAGATTCCCGGATATCCCGAGCACGTCAATTAAGCTTATGCTTTTTCCGTTTTCTCTTGAAGGTTCAGCCCGGATTTGGCTAGAAAAAGAACCTCCTCGATCAATTTTGACATGGATGATCCTGTTTCATAAAATTCCATTAAATCATTCTTTACTCTTCAAAATCGACAAATCTTCGTAAACGAAATCACGAGTAATTTCACAAGATTTGTCCAAAATCGTTTATGAGGCTTGGGATCGATTTAATGACCTTCTTCGAGCATGCCCACATCACGGATTTTTAGAATTACATCAATTAGATAACTTTACAATGCTTTGAATGATAATGATCAAGATTCGTTGAATTCTGTTGCGAGTGGAAACTTTTTGGATAAGATGCCTCGTGAATGCTAGAGAATTATCGAGAGTAAATCCAAGGTTCGTAATTCACGAAAAAAGGCAGTCGTTGCTAAAGTGAGTTCAAATTCATCTACCCCCGGAATTTCACCAGATGTTCCTGCTCTTACAACCGATGTTTCTGAACTTAAGAATATGATGAAGACAATGATTATAGACAAACAAAAAGCCCAAGCTCCCACACCCGTAAAAGCGGTCGAGCAGAGTTGTGTAACTTGTGGAGGTGATCATTCTTATAGAAACTGTCCAGCCACCAATGGCAATGTTTATCGAGACAACATTCAATAGTACGTTTCACAAGCTGTTGCAGCTAATTTTAATCAAGGAAATACAAATTCTAGACCTTCGATGGTTGCAAACCAAATCCGACCTCCTGGTTTTCCTCCGATTCAAAATAATAAAAACCGTTTCAATCAGAATCAAGGAAATAATTTCAACCAAAATCGAGGAACCAATTTCAATCAAAACCGAGGAAATAACTTCTACCAAGGACAAGTGTATCAACCTCCGACTAGTCAACCACCAGTTTACTAAGCTCAACCTTATCAAGCTCCTGATTTCAAAGATCCGATTTGAGAATTATGTCAAGGCTAATGATGCTGTATTACGGAATATGCAAAATCAAGGCCAAGGTTTACAAAACCAGATGACAAATTTAACGGAAATGATTTCTAAGTTCATAAATTCCAACACCGCTTCATCTTCAAGTTCAGGTACTCTTCCAAGTCAAACCGTAACTAACCCTCGTGAGCATGTCAATGCTATCACCACACGAAGTGGTAAAACTTGTGAAGGACCTTCGACTCCTCTTGTTCCTACTACTGTTGTTTCTACTCCTCTTAAGGAACCTGAACGAAACCCGGAGACGTCAATGGACAAAGTGCAAAAACCAAGTTCAGAAAATACCGCACAAGTCCCACCTCCGGAGGATCTTGATTCCATTTTTATTGAAATTCCGAAACCAAAGGCTAAGAAAACTGTTCAAGAGACTATTTCTCCAGATCCTAATTCATATCAACCTAAACTTCCATACCCCGAGAGGATGAAAGTGAGAGAGAAAGATACACCCAGTGCTCAGCAGAGCAGGTTTATGAAGTTGTTTAAACAACTCCGTTTAGAAATTGGTTTAAGAGATGCTCTTATTGAAATGCCGAAATTCAACAAATGGTTAAGCACTTTATTGAGAAAACAAGAGAAACTTGAGGAAAATCGCACCCATCACAACGTAAATGTCTGAATGTTATGACCATATTCTTGAACAAAGTCCCTGAGGAAAGAGAAACTCGAAGATCCCGGGAAAATTTTTCTTTCCCGTGTCTATACAAGAACTTGATAGGACTAATGCTTTAGCCGATTCCGGAGCTAGCATAAATCTTTTGCCTCATTTCTATAGACAAAGAACTTGGCTTGAGCTTTGAACCCCACCCGAATGACACTCGAGCTTGCTAACCGTTCCGTTACGCACCCAATGGGTATAGCCGAGGATGTTGTAGTTAGAGTTGATGGTTTCACTTTTCTTGCTGATTTTGTTGTGGTTAATTTTGAACCAGACCCGAGAGTGCCTATTATTTTAGGGAGACCTTTCCTTCGCACTGCAAAAGCTCTCATTGATTTATATGAGGAAAAATTAACATTAAGAGTAGGAAATGATGAACTTGTCTTTTATGCTGATAAATATGAGAAAATCAAGAATAAGCAATTTGCTCATGCTATTTCTGTCATTGATTTTTCGAAAGATGAGCCATTTAGTGGCAGAGGTACCACACTAGTTTCTTTCGTCGATGCTCTTCCTTGTTCTCTCCGGGTGTGAGACTAGTGATAATTTTTTTTCTGAGGAGTTCGCCGATGAACTCACTCTTCTTAAAAAAGGAATTCAAGAAGAAAATTTTCAAGTTTATTCAAACCCTCTTTTTGAATTTGATGACAACTTCACCTCTAGCAACGTAAATCCTCTATTTAACGAGATGATGGAAGATGTCGAAAACGAGAACTCCAACGTTTCAAATTCCGATGAGCCAGTTTTACTTAACACACCTTTGTCCGTTAAGGTTGAGTGTTCCGATTCAGAGGACAATATTGATGAGATCGATGCTTTTCTAGCCATGGAAGTTTCTTCTAATTTTGAGGAAGGTTATTACGATTCAGGTAAGGGGAAGACGTTAATTTTTCTGAGAATCTACTTAGTGATTTATACCACCCATAATCTCGCTCCCGAAGTGATTTCCGATCATGAACCAAAACAAAATGAATCCATCCATAATACTTCGATTACTTTTTCTCCAAGGAGTGATCCTCTTCACCATGAGTTCGCCGGAGAAATCATTACACTTCCTTCGAGGATTGCTAGAGAGCATGAGGAATATCTTAGTCTTATGACTTTGCTTTGTGAGATTTCAACTTCCCAGTCACCGGAAAATTTTCCCGCATCTCCTATCCCCGTTGAGGATAGTGACCCCGTTCAAGAAGAGATCGATATATTCCTCGTTCCAGATGATTTAATTCCACCAGGTGTTGAGAATGATGATTCCGAAGATGAAGATAATTCTACTTTCCTCCCCGAAAATGAGTCATCTATCCTTGAACCATCATCTCCTCGTCCTCCTCCGGAACCACCAGATGTTAAGATTCACCTTGAGCCTAATACGGCCGTGACAAACAACTTTGATGTGCTAAACAAAGATGCTTGTTTCAACTTAGAAGAAGGTGTTTAGATTTTTCTTCTATTTTTCACCTACCTCGAGGATTCTCCTTTTATTTTCTCTCTCAGGAGTGAGGATCTCGTTTTTAACCCCGGCATCTCTACTTTTCATTTTTCTCTTAAGCCAGTTCCAAATACTCTCCCTGAAGGAGAATGAAATTCAGGGAGGTGTCAAGCTTTATGTGAATCGGTTACCAAAACAAACGCGCGGCTTCGTGGGAGGCACCCCATGCTTATCCATTTTCTATTTTTAGCTTCTAATGTGTTGTGAGGAGGATTGTACTCTTCCGTTTCATTTGTGTTTGTTGTTTGTACTTGTGATTGTTTGCAGGATGAAACCAAAATTTTCTGAAGACTCTCGTGTTCGGTGTTTTGTCACGGTCTGTTAGGAATTATTGATTTTGTACCAAGTATAGTTCCTGCTGGCAGGTATGTAGTTCCTGCTGGTAGAGTTAATTTGTAGTTAGTGCTGGCAGAACAAATGTGGTTCTTGCTGGTAGTACAATATTAGTCCTGGTAGTATTATGCTTACTCCGGGTTGATAGTAAAGTTAGTTAGTGATAGGGATATGCATGAGATATCCTAGGAAGTGATAACACTTATCACTTTAGCTTTTAGCGAGTCTTAAGGAAAAAAAGTAGTTAGGGTTTCATGTGTATTTAAGAAACCTACGGGCCTTGGATGAAGGGGTGATTGAATTCATTAGAAAAAACTCGTTTATTATCATAGAAAAGATCGTAGAGGCTCATGGTTTTTAGTAATTCTTTAAACTCTGTTGTTTATATTAGCGGTAAACAATTGTTTCATTTGTTAAGTCTCTCTTAGAGCTGCTATGTGATTACATTAAGTGCTCTACTAACCCTTAACAGGCTTGAAGATCTATCAGGGCTGCGACCTACAAGTGGTGTCTGAGCCTGGAGGGAGGAAGCCTATGTTAAAGATACTGTTATATTCTTACTATAAAAAACTTTAAATGCTTCACAAAATCCATCACAAAACATACCCTATGCCATCACCATCAGTACCTTACATTCTCTTTTCCCATCAACAACTGAACATTTGTGTTCTCTATGTCAACCTATGTGAACCAGTGTTTGAGTCTCAAATAACTCTTAAACCTCACAACCACCCAATCTCGCTTTCTCAACAAATATCACACAACACTGTCTCAAAATATTGCCAAATTTCCTTACTTTAAGAAGGAGGAATATGAGATGTGGGCATGAAGATGGGTATTGGATCATGTACAGTGTATTCACAATTGTCGAACATTGTTCTAAATAACTAAAAAATGACGGAAACGCGGGAAAGATTAGGAAGAGATCCAAAAGAAATATTATGATCTCTTCTCCTTTTACTTTGTTTCTGGTTTTTTGTATTTTGAAGAAACACATTGCTGTTCAAAGAGTAGACAAAAAGCAAGAACTATATTGCTTTCAGTCTCTTCATGAGGATATCATATGGCTGAGTTTCACTATCTAGATTGATGCATGGGTATCTGGTTGGCTGTCAAAGCCAGATTTGGAGGTAATTAAGAAAATGAGGAAGTCAATGCTAAAGCAGGAGTTTTTAGAATTTAGGGTATCTAAATCAGAGGGTCTGCATAAGGGCTATGACAGGTTTCAGAAGATATGAGTCTACTCATCAGATAGAAGCTGAGCCAGAAAATGAAGATTGTAACATGAATTTTCAGAGCACTTCACACCTTCTTGTCCAGGTTGCCTCACTTTAAATACAAAGGGTGTCTTGATTATCATATGCTTGATGATCTATTACAAACAAGCTTAGGACTCTTGAAATTGATGTGAAGGGTGGCTCAAGTTATGATTCAAGAGGTACTTCTGCTCTCATCCCATCAGGCCTTTTTTAGTGCTCCTAGCACTAATTCAAAGTATGTCATATCATGATCAAACACATATCAACACTTGTACTTCTGCTTCATTCAAGTTGTGGCTTTGGCAATGTGATTGAAAATGTTCTCCATTCCTTTGTTGCTGAAAGTGATCCACAACAGCAGATCACTTATGAAGATTTCGATCAGATTGGGAAATTGGATTTGGAGGAATTAGACATCAAATGGCAAATGGCAATGCTCTCTGTTAGGATTAACAGATTTGAAAAAGAAAAGGATGGGAGAAAGAAAGATGATGGTTTAATAACAAGGATGCTGCAGGTTGTATGTTGACAAGAAGAGGTTAATGATATAAATGCTCAGAGTTGGGTCACTTTGCTAGGGAATGTATAGGGAAACAGTTGGATTCTAAAGCAAGGTACTCTTCATTTAAACTTAAGGAGCTGGATAAGTCAGGAAGATCCTAGGGCTTGTTGTCTGTTGATTCAATGTTTAAATGGTCAGACCTTGAGGTGAGATGTGGAAAATGGTGCTGCTCAAGTATATGGGATGATTGTTGGAGCTGAGGATGATGCTGCTGGTAGTGCTACTGGTGATGCTACTGGTGATGTTGCTGATGATGTTTCTAATGCTGCTGCTGAATTTGCCCTTATGGGTATCTTTACTTAGGTAATTACTTGTCCTTTTGTGGTTGTTAAATCTTATGCAGAACTTTAAAAGGAATTTGATAATTTAGAAGTCAATACAAAGAGTGTTATATCCAGTCAAGCATATAAAAGTCATTTACAAACTTTAGAAGAACAGAAGGGATGGTACCAAAGTAATCAGCTAGGTATTAGAAGAAAGAATTAGAATTTAACTGCTAAATTTAGAAAAACACTAACAAACATGTTAAAATATACTGAGAATTGAATGATCAGGTAAACTTGAAATATGAATGATTAAGGTTTTAACTTGAGAGTCTAATGAAGATTGACAAATAGAAGGAGTCTTCCAAATAACCTGGACAAACTGATCAATAGTTCCATGTCCTCTGATCAATAATTTGTTAGGATTTGGTAGACACATTTTTGGTTCAGATGAGGGTGTTTGATCTCTCTGCTTCCATAGCATCTTTGAACTCATCCCTAAGGATTGTGCTGAGAAAACCTCTCTCTGAAGGGTTTGTCAAAAGCTGGTGGTTTGCTTGCTGTTCTTCCTCCTATAATAGGATAGGACATTCATGCCTCCTTCCAACAGCATGACCTTGTGAACACAGGTTACTAGGGTTCAAAGTCCAATTTTATTTTTGATACTAACTTGTATCTTTGACTTTGTCTCTTGTTGATACAGTTGACAGTCCTCGATCAGAGACCACAGGCTTTGCATCCTGTGTTTAAGTGTCAAGTCCTTCAAGCTCCAAGGACCAATGAACCTTGCCTCTGCCCCTTGTTCAGTTGAATTCAAGACAGCGTCAGAGGATGTCTGACCAAAACAAGTTCCACCATTTAATGGTTCTAGTTTTTCTTTTAGGAGAATGTAAAACCTACTTGGGGATTTATGTAATAAGAAGTGGAATATACCAGTAGGTGTCTTGTAAAAGAAGTTTTTGGTTCTATGTACATGTTTTGTTTGTGGTAGTAAATTTCTTTTGATTAAAGATTGTGAGTTTAGTGAGAAACAGTTGGAGTTGCTAATAAACCTATGGGAATAATGTTGCAAAATATTCCCTCATTTGTACCAAAAGCAGCATCTGTTCCTGCTGGTAGTAGGAATAGACCAACATCTGTTCCTGCTGGTAGACCATTTTCTGCTGGTTGGAAAAATCATGCTGCTCGACCTATGACCAGACCAACACGCCATTATTTTCAACACTTTAGTAGGCCTGACTATTATAACCAAATGTATATGGATGAGGAAGATGGGGATGTGTTAAGCCCTATAGCGGTTGTCTTGGAGATCAAAGGCTAAAAATATGCAATGGGGACTCCAAGAAAAAACAATGGGGAATCTCATCACTCGTACATGGTTTTAATCTTAAATGATCCTCAAGGCAGGCCCAAGTCAGTAATGACTTGGGTCTCCATGTAATAATGTGTGTTTGTATTGTGTTTGTGGAAAATCCTCATTAAGAATAGTGATTTAGGAATTGAGATAGTGGTTGTTCCAGAAGCATGGACAGGCACTTAAGGGAAATGGATAACTTTTGTTGAAGTTGTAGGACCTGAGGTACTGTGACTTTTGGAGGTGGAGATGGCAAAATCACTGGAAAAGGCACTATAAGGACTTCCAAATTGAACTTTGAGAATGTTTATTATGTGGAAGAGCTTCAAAACTTTAACTTGTTCTCTGTATCACAAATTTGTGATACCAAGAACAAAGTCCTTTTCACTGATAAAGAGTGCCTTGTTCTCTCTAAGGAGTTCCAACTACCTGAGAATAGTCAGGTGGTTCTCAGAGTTCCAAGAAGGAACAATCTATGCTTCAATTTTTCCGACATCCAACCTGAAGAGATGTCACCTGTTCTGCTGCAAAAAGCGATCCTTAGATAAGTCTACAAATGGATAGGAAGGATGGTCATGTGAACTTCAAAAACTGAAAAAGCTGGCAAATGCATGGATTAGTCAATGGGTTACCCTCCATACTCTCACAAATGTGACAATGTGTTGCTGCATAAAGGAAGCAACACAAGGCTTCTTGCGAGGCCATCCACTGCTGTGAGCACCATTTCTGCTCCCTCTCCCAAATACTTCACATGGAACCTTTTTAGTCTTCTTCCATCAGAAGCATTTTATCCACAAGGTACTCTCCTTGGTGGGTCAGATGACTTTAGCAAGTTTACTTGGTTTTTTCTTTTTGGGGACTAAGTTGAAACATATGGTATCTTAAGGTCTTCTATTACTTTTATTGGAAAACAGTTAAACTAAACAGGTTTTTAAGCCATAAGGTGTGACTTGGGATTCCGCCCGTTTAAAAATTCGAAATTAGATTTTGAAACGCTGTGGGTCAAAGGGGATTAAAAGGGATTATAGTAATGCCAGAACCCCACAACAAAATGGGGTTGCTGAAAGAAAGAATAGAACCCTCATAGAGGCAGCAAGAACTATGCTTGCTGACTCTAAGTTACCTACCATGTTTTGGACAGAAGCAGTTAGTACTGCTTGTTATGTTTTGAAAGGGTTTAGTGGACTAAACCCCTTACAGACAAACCTTATGAACTGTGTCTGGGAAAGGTCCCAACATCAGTCTTCCTTAAACCTTTGGGTGTATTGTGACCGATACTTAACACAGTGGACCACTGGATGGAAAATTTGAGGGAAAAGCTGATGAAGGTTTTATTGTTGGGTATGCTGCTCATAGTAAGGCTTATAGGGTCTACAATTTATCCAGCAAAAAGATAGAAGAAACACTTAATCTGAGATATCTTGAAGATAAACCTAATGTTCAGGGTTTGGGTCATGAGTGGTATTTTGACCTTGACTATTTGACTGATTCTTTAGGTTATACTCGTTTCAAAACTAATCAACCTGCAGGTACCCAAGATACTAACATACATGCAGGTACACAAGATGATTCAGATTCGGAGTGTGATGAACAAGTAATTGTTGTTCCTTCTTTTCCTTCTAACTCTTTTTCAGGTCCTAAGGTTCAT
Organism: Tanacetum coccineum; assembly: GCA_026074375.1. Taxonomy (NCBI): domain Eukaryota; kingdom Viridiplantae; phylum Streptophyta; class Magnoliopsida; order Asterales; family Asteraceae; genus Tanacetum; species Tanacetum coccineum. The sequence goes on along the minus strand of BQNB010082212.1, from coordinate 15,088 downwards.
GAAGCTTCTAAAATGGTGGAGAGCAGTTCAGATTATGTAGAGGAACTTGCTAGGCTTCAAAATCAAGCATATGAAGCCAATGCTACAGCTGAGAAGCATCTGAGTCAAGCTGATCTTGCAGCCAGTAGGAATAGGGTTCCTGCTGGTAAGATTGATTCTGCTGTTGGTGTTTCTGATGGGTCCTACTAAAACTTTCTCCTGATTTTTTAAACCTGTTCATACTGATGCAACATCACTTCCTCCTGGTCACTCATTGGGCTCAAGTGAACATTCTACAAGATATCCTTCTCCTTCTGACCTTGCAAATTCCATGTCCTCATCTTCAGAAATGGAGGACATACACCACCATCCTGACACTGGCATTTTCTCTTCCTCTTCATATGATGATGATTTTGGTGGTACAGTCACCAACTTAGCACCAAGTGTAGTTGTTGATTTTGTTCCTACTAAGAGGGTGAACACTATTCATCCTCAATCATAGATACTTGGAGATCTCACTTCACCTGTTCAGACAAGAGGTACATTGAAGAAGTCTAAGTTTGTGTTGCAAGTGCTTTTGTTAGTTTTGTTCATGATCAACAAAGGACACAATAAAACAGTCTTTTACATTGTATGTTTGTTGTTTTATATCACACTTGAACCAAGCAGTGTTGCTCAAGCTCTTAATGATCCTGCTTGGGTTGAAGCTATGCAAGAGGAGATGCAACAGTTTATTAATCAGAAAGTATGGCAGCTTGTCCCTCTACCAGATGGAAAAATTGCTATTGGGACAAAATGGATTCTGAAGAACAAAAGAGATGCCAGAGGTATAGTTGTAAGGAATAAAGCCAGGTTGGTGGCTCAAGGTCATAGGCAAGAGGAGGGCATTGATTATGATGAGGTATTTGCTCCAGTTGCTAGAATTGAAGCTATTCGACTATTCCTCAGCATTTGCCTCATATATGGGATTTATGGTATTCAATGGGTGTGAAGAGTGCTTTCCTTTTGGGGAAATTGAAGAGAAGTTTATGTTACTCACATAAGGGATTTGAAGATCCACATTTCCCTAAAGATGTTTTACGAGTTGGAAAGATCTTTGTATGGTCTTCATCAAGCACCTAAGGCCTGGTATGCAAGATTGTTACTTTTTTCTGTTAAAGCATAACTACAGAAGGGTACAATAGACCACAAACTCTTTTCTTTAAGAGAAGTAATTCAGGGATTCATTACTAGTTCAGGGTCTACTGTGGATGGCATTAGTTTTGGGTCTACAAAACAAGCCTGGTTTGTGTGGATGATTTTGAGGTTCTTGGATGAAAGGAGAATTTAAGATGAGTGCTATGGGTGAGAAAACATTTTTCTTAGGCTTAACAAGTGTAGCAGAAGCCCTGATGGGATCTTATCAGCCATGTCAAAGTATAGTCCAGGAACATGCTTAAGAAATTTGATATGGAGAGTTGTTGAGACCTGCAACAACACCCTTTGAAGCTTCAAAGCCAAAATCCAAGGATGAACCTGTTGATTGTCGTTATATGTTCATTATACAGATCCATGATAGGTTCCCTTATGTATTTGACAGCTTCAAGGCCAGATATTCAGTTTGCAGTGAGTGCTTGTTCTAGACACCAGGTTACACCTTTGACTTCTAATTTGAATGCAGTCAAGAAGATCTTTAAGTATCTTAAAGGCCAACCAAAACTAGGTCTATGGTACCTAAAGGATTCTCCATTTGTGTTGGAAGCCTCATTAGTGATAGTGACTATGCTGGTTCTCATGGTGATAGAAAATCAACAACTGGTGGATGTCAATTCTTGGGTAGAAGGTTGATTTCATGGCAGTGCAAAAAGCAAACCATTGTGGCTACTTCTTCCACTAAAGCAGAATATGTTGCTGCTGCTAACTGTTGTGGTCAGGTACTTTGGATTCAAAATCAATTGCTTGATTATGGGTTCAACTTTATGAACACCAAAATTTTTATTGATAATCAAAGTACCATTTGCATTGTTAAAAATCCAGTTTTTCACCAAAGAACAAAGCACATAGAAATTAGGCACCATTTTATTAGAGATACAAATGAGAAAAATCTTATTCAGGTGCTTAAGATTCACACAGTTGGAAAATGGGATGATTTGTTAACCAAGCCTTTTGATGGACCTAGGTTTACTCATCTAGTGGTTCACATTAGGATGCTTAATCCCTAGATGCCATGGTTAAGGGGAGGATTTGAGTCCAAAGGGAGGACTACTTTTGTAAAATTTTCTATGTAGTAGGTTTTTCTTTTATGTTTACCACTTAGTTTTCAACATATTTTTCTTCTGGTAGTTTTTTTTCTACTGAAGTTTTAGTTGATCTATGGTAGTTATATTTTTCCCCCCCTTTTCATTGTATATGTTTTGTGGGTTTTGGTTACCTTTTGCAGATGAATGGATTCATTCTTGAGTGGGAATTTGCATGGGAGAATGTGGCCTTTTTTATGTAGATAAAGTACTCATTTTGGATTGATTAAGTGTCTTTTCTAGTGTTGCAAGAGTTCCTACTGGTAGCTTTACTTGTTCCTACTGGTAGAACAATTCCTACTGGTCTTGTTAGTTTTCTTTAGGGTTGACTTTTTTTGAGAGGGAAGTTGTATGTTCTGTAAATTGATTTTTTACTCTTTAACTCAAAGTTATAGTTGAGACAATTGGGCATTTAATTCATCAAAGGGTCACCTATTTAAAGGGATAATTACTCTTTACTCTCATTTTTACAATTACTTTTTAGATCAAACCCTATTTTTTAACAACCCTTTTTTACTTACTCCACTCACTCTTTGAAAAACTCGATTTCCTCTACCAACCAGTAGTAACTTACCCTTGCAATCATACACCAGCACTAACAATCAACCACATTCTTTGTAATCATCAAATCAATGGCCGCACTTAAGTATCGTGATGAGCACAACAAGGTGGGTTTCTTGGAGAAACCAAAAGGCAGTGCCGATTATCACCAAGTTCTTGACTTTTTTGCGGGGTTCGTAATAAGGGTATGCTAATTACCTATGAACCCATCATTATATGATCGTTGGTCAACAAGTTATGGTCCACGGCTCTCTCAGAGCATCTGAGGAAGGGCATCCAGCTATGATCGGCCACCATTGATAGGATCCTATACTATCACATAAATCATTAGTTTGGAGCCAACTGCAAATTAGATGATGAGGTGTGTTGAGGACTTGCCCATAGTCTGAACATATACTTAGGTATGGACTATCTTGGATACCCCACTGAAAGGTAAGCATGGACCTTCTACATAAAACAAAATTCTCACCTCAATGGAGGTTCTTAGTTCACACTATCTTGCATTGTCTCAGTACCAAATCAGGTAGCTGGGATCAATTTGGAAGCTCATTGGCTATTGCTCTTATTTGTTTAACTGAGGGGAGGAGGTATAATTGGTCAAGCTATATTTTCAAAGGGATGGTTAACAACATCAACAATACTAAAAAGTTTTTGTTGTTTCCTAGGTTTCTTCAAATGATTTTGGAAATTGAACCTAGATTACCAACATTATCATTGCTTTAAAATAACAAGCAAAATGTTTGCTTAACATGAGGTTAAAATTTTCCTAGGGGGACCACATGCCACTTTGGATACAATGCTTCCCCCTTGCTCAAGCTGCTATTGCAGGTGAAGTTCAGGGGATGCTGCACATCTAAACCCCAACTGTCCTGAGACTATCACTGACCCTGATCACTCTCATGATCATGAATCCACCACCACCAGACAACCACTACTTATTCATAGTGCTCCAGTGAAATGAGCAGGGTCCCTCTTCAGGACCCTAAACATTGCCTCTTCTTCAAGACACATAAGTTTTGTGCTCCTAACCTATTACTTCCCAAATGTCGGCAGATGAAAAATGGGGGTTCTTTTCATACCTCATCCTCCTAGGTCCATCAGCTCCACCTGAAGGTACAAACCTCAGGAGGTGCTGGGACCTTGATAAAACTACAGCTTTGTCTTATTAGTGTCCTACTCTGTGCAAAAATGTGGAATACCTCAAGAATCTGAATTTAAAGCACACAAGCTGCTGTTCAAGGAGGTAGTAGGAAAACTGGTTAAGAAGGTAAAATTGTTAGAGGATAAACTTAATGGTAGAAAAAGGAAGTTTGTGATGACTGATTCTAACAAGGAAGAGGATGCTGAGCCAGATGTGGATACTCTTATCAAGCTGGCTAAGGCAGCTGCGACAGATGATTTACTGCTACAATTGGTATCAGAGCCTCGTTGAGAAGCTTTGATTAAGAAGAACAAGATCTCTACATTTGTGTTGCTGAAGAAGACATGGCTTGCACAACTTCAACTCCTGACATTGAGGTAACTTATATGACAGAAACTGAAGTTAGAGAATTTAATGCTAAACTAGAGAAAAAGCATGTTAATAACAAATATAATATGGTAACTAGTTGTTCATATGATAATCTTAAAAAATTATATGATGAACTTCAAAAACAGTTTTCTGATTTAGATGAACAATATAATGAAAATTATATACAAGTTCAGGCATATAAAAGTTCTCTTAAAACTTTGGAAAAACAGAAAAAGATCCTTCTGAATAATCAATTGGTCTTTGAAGAAAAGATTAGGGTATTGTCTAGTGAATTAGAAAATACAACTAATCTATTGAAATATTCTGAAAAAGTGAATGCTGAGATGAGTTTGGAAAAACAGGACTTACAGGCTAAGCTAGAAAATGAAAGAGCCATCAATGCTAAATGGACAAGTTCTTCCAAAAATCTTGTAAAACTAATTGATAGCTCAATGACTGTAAGGACTAAAAGTGGCTTGGGGTTTGACAAATATATAGGGGAAAATGAGTTAGGATGGGATGACTCTGAATTTAGTGTATTTACCCCTACTCCTGAAGATGTGGAAGGCACACCTCTCTATAACAGGTTTGTCAAAACTGATAGAATGAAAGCAGTTCCCCCACCTCTTTCAGGGAACTATATTCCTCTATCAGATCCCACTGACCTTGATGAGTCACAAATGACCTATGGACCCAAACAGACCCACACTAGTGATTCTGAACCCAAGACTAGTGACCTTGACTCTTGTGAGTCCAACTCTAGTGTAGAATCACTTGAGTCTATGCCTAAACCTGTTATAATTGAACCCAAGACTAGTGAATATGCCCCTTGTAAGTCCAACTTAAGTGCTGAATCACCTGAGTTCATTCCTAAATCTGTTTGTACTAGGAATGAAAGTGTTAGGAAAGCAGATAACCCGAGGAAAAACAATAAAAGTCCTAGAGGTAATAAAAGAAGTTGGAATGGTATGATGACTCAAAAATTGGGTGAAAATTTTGAGTTTAACAATAAGCCTTGCTATGTGTGTGGTAGATTTGGTCATTTGCACTATACCTGTAAAAATAAAAGAAATGTTAATGATCAAAAACAGGTTACATCAGTGTGGAACAACTCAAGGAGGATAAATCATCAAAACTTTGGTAGATTTTCTCACCAAAGTCCAAAAAGTAACATGGTTCCACAAGAACTGCTCACTGAATCTGGCCTTGTATATGTTAATTCACTTAAAAGACTATTTCAAAAGAAAACACCTAATTACAACAAATATTTCAATAGGAGTATTAATTCTGTTAAGGATACAATGGTTCATACTGCTAGGCCAAAGACAGAGGTTAATACTGTTAAGGCCTCAGCTAGTTTGGTTTGGAAACCAAAACAAGAAGTCATTGACCATGTCTCCAAATCACATAATGCATCAAAGACTTTAACTAGATATGATTATGTTGATGCTTATGGACGAATCAAAACTGTTTTGGCTTGGGACTTCAAAAGGCACTAATTTTCTTCTGCAGGGCAATTCATAAATGGTGTATGTTTATGAATTGTTGTTTGAATTTTCTGTGTTTGTTGGACTAACTCTTTGCAAAAAAAAAAATTTAAATAAAGTTTAAAAAAAAAACTTGGAGTTGCTGTCATTAATGATGTGTTGCAATAGGTGCTTAACGAGGTTCCTGCTAGTTGTGTCCGACATTGGACATCACTCATTGTGATTCTCGGTGTTTGTTATTACACAAAGTTTATTATCATTTTGAGGGGAGGCAAGTTTGGAATGGCAAATTCTTAGCCATGTTTGAGGGGAGGCTCAGTAAGATAAAAATAAAATACAGCTTTTAATGTGCAAAATGTTTTAAGGCACAAAGTTTTTGAAAGATAAAAACTATTTTTGGAGCAACATTCTATGGTTCACAATTCCCAGTTCTTTAAGACTAGAATGAATTGTATAGCTGTAATAGTTTGCTAAAAACTATATGGTCCTCACTCACCAGGTTGTTCTAAGAAAGAGTGGCTAGTCCAAGGGGTATGGCTCTTGGTAAAGACCAATCAAATCCGTTGATGGTTGCCAGGTTACCCAAAACTGGATGGTTTTCACTTGCCATATTCTTGGAATGAAAAGTGGCTAGTCCATAGCAAACGGCTCATGGTAAAGACATAATAAAATCCGTTGATGGCTGTGATGGTTTGCCAAAAATCATTAGGGATCTCAACTCGCCAATGTTTCATGTACCAAAGAGTTGAAAATGGTCTCAGTCCTCCATGGATTTGACCCTTTCTGGGTGTCAATAGACTGACTAGCCCAAGAGTGAATGGCTACTTGGTAAAGGCTCATCAAACCCATTTATGTAGCTGTGGTGGTTTTGTTACAGTCCAAGATTAGATGCTGATTTTCATAATGTTGTTAATGGTTGATCTATTTGAACAATGTTTCTACTCAAGTTAAGTATCATCTGCTTTCATTCAATATTTCAAGCAGCTTATACTTCAATCTTCAAAGTCTTTGGTATATGTCCAAGAAAGATCAAGCAGATCAGAGATCAAGATCATGATTACATCCTCAAGCTCACAAATTCAGATCTTCTTAGAAACTTGAAGTTAACCAAGTCAAATTCAAGTTTAGGGGAGGATTGTTAGGAATTATGAATTTCTAGTTCCTACTGGTAGTTATACTCGTTCCTACTGGCAGTACAAAGTTCCTACTGGTAGTACACAGTTCCTGCTGGTAGTAAGATTTAGTCTTCCAGTCTTCCTGGTCTTTTGGAAAGTCCTGGTCTTATGGAAAGTATTAAACGACATTCAGAATGATTAGGAGGTTACAAGTTTATTTAGGAAATGATTAATTATATTGATGTAAAATACTTAGGCAGGTATTTATTATATTGTAACCACCTAGGACCCCTTGCACTATAAAAGGAGGTCCTAGGGTGTAGAGATAATCATCACTTCGACACACACATTCTCTACACATATTTCTCTCTTACTTAGTTAGCTTCAAGGTTGTAAACCCTGTTACTGTTCAGAGTAACCGTATTAATATATTGAGGCTACAAAGTTTGATTTATTTCTATTGTTCTTCTTACATATAAAGATTAGTTTCCGCATAGTCTTTGTATTTTGATCAAGGTTTCCAAGATCGTTCTTAAATTGTGAAAGAAGGCATCTTTAATTGGACACAAAATTTCAAAGAAAGGAATAGAAGTCGACAAAGCCAAAATAGACGTCATTGCTAAGTTACCTCACCCAACTACCATCAAGGGTATTAGGAGTTTTCTCGGACATGCAGGTTTCTACCGTAGATTCATCAAGGACTTTTCAAATTTTCGACATCTCTCCGTTTTTATTCGGGGGGGGGGGGGGGGGGGGGGTGCACAACAACAACGGGAGGAGGAGAAAGAGAGAGATTCAGAAATTTTTTGAAAAGTCCCAGGATGAATCTACGTAGAACCCTGCATGCCGAGAAAACCCTAATACCCTAGATGGTAGTTGGTGAGTACCTTTACAATGACGTCTATTTTGGCTTTGTCGACTTCTATTCCTTTCTTTGAAATTTTGTGTCCAATAACGATGCCTTCTTTCACCATAAAATGGCTTTTTTCCTAATTAAGAGCCAAATTAGTGTCTTCACACCGTTTAAGCATCTTTTCTAAATTGGAAAGGCACGTAGAAAAAGAATTTCGGAAAACTGAAAAGTCATCCATGAAAACTTACATCGTCTTTTCAATCATTGTACCGACTGACTTACCTGTTGCACCGGAGGTGGGGTCGGCTGATGTCGCTTCACCTGCAGGGGTACTTGAGTTGGATATTCATTCATTGTCAGAGTCTGGTCCATCGAGGGGTTCACTACTGCATGTACCAGTAGCACCTATGGTTTCACCCTTTCTATGTATGGACGATCCTGAGTCGGACATTCAGATGCCAGAGTGGCATGTATCATCATCACCTACTTCTACTTCAGAGACCCCTACTGCTCCCATTCTACCAGCACCACCTACTTTTGTTGCACCATCTACAGATATCATCTCACCTATTGTTGCACCACCCGGAGTTCGTCGACGACGAGCTATTCTTATCTAACATGGGCATGACATTCCTGTTGGTCGACTTTACTACACACATCCTAGTGGGCCATGTAGGGTTTGGACCGCTAGGAAGACGGTTAGACCCTTACCTTTTCACCGTTTGGCATTGAGGTACACATCACATCATTTGGATCGTTTTAATTCAGGTTCATCATCGGATGATTTATCTTCAGACCGTTCTCCAGCAGGTTATTCTTTATCTGGGCATACTTCACCAGTTACCACCATTGCTGATTGATCTACACCATCAAGATTCATTTATCCACCGCTTGTTAGGACTTCAAGGGGTAGCAAGGCCTATGGCCGTTTTGAGGTTTGCTCCATTATCTTCTATGTACCCACTGAAGACATCCGAGTCATCAGCTTAGGATTCTTTTTTTGAGTCATCTGCCGGACCATCTCGCAAGAGAAGTAGGTCCCCTACTGCTACAGGGACTTTACCTATTCCTGCTGTAGGATTATTAGTTCCTACTCATGCTGATCTTCTACCACCTTACAAGAGGTTTGGAGATTCTTATTCACTGGAGAATAGTATTAAGGAGGATATCGATGCATATGTATTAGCAGATATTGATATTGATGCCGGGGTTGATTCTGGTATAGGTATGGAGGTCGGTGTTAAGGTTGTTAGAGAGAGCGGGGAGGAGTACGAGGCTGAGTCTAGTGCGAAAGGCACAGTTGAGATCGGGATGGATAGAGTCATCTAGCCGATAGTCGTTGATGACATTGCTAAGGCTACTAGTGAGGATTATCCTCATCTGGTCAGTGCCGATGGGTCTAGAGAGGTTATGCAGTTTGGATTGGATGTGGCCATGTAGGATTTATATGACCACATGCGTGAGATTCCCATTGATAGGATTACGGGTATTGAGGTTGGACAGAGACAGTTAGAGGCAGATAGTTTGATTGCTAGTAGAGAGAGAGCTAGTTTGCTTCATCATGTTGCGACCTTGGAGAGGAACAACGTGAGGCTTCGAGGCACCTTGATGATGGAGAGTGCGAGGGTCGATAGGTTTTAGTAACGCATGGGCTTTATAGAGGATGAGCTTCGACAGATCCATACATTTCATTACTACGACAAGTTGAGGTTTAGTAGATTGGAGGCATTTGCTACGAGACGTTAGGGTTTTCATCCCTAGAATAGTACTATGTTGACCTGTGTATGGACTTTAGACTAGTGGTAGAGCTAGTTATTAGTGGTAGTATTAATGTAAATTAAGATCCCCGTTATGGGTCGATTGTAACTGACTATGATGCTTTTATATGATATGAAAAGCTTATATGATTCTCTTGCGTGTTCGTCTCTTATTATTATTTATTCGTTCTGGAAAAACGTATTTTATTGTATTTTCAGCTTTACCTTTTAAACCCTACTTACCGTTTATAGTAGCTACATCTCGTATCGAATCTCACCGTGTGTGGTATGTGCTTAAATACACATACCTTTATATCTCAATTAAAAAAGCGAACTTAGTCTTAAATGACCAAAAACGACATAACATAGGCAAATATATGCATTTTTAGTGTTATTTATTGTGGGGGGTCAGTAAACATATAATTGTTAGAAAATAATTGTAAACAGACTAATGACTGTTAGTATAAAAAGTTTAAGTCTGTTAGTTCAATTTAGTAATGATAGAGTAAAGTTAGTACCTAGTTAGTAAAAAGAAGTTAAGTCAGGTAGAGCAAAGTTAAGTCTCCAGCATTAACTTAAGACTGACAGTATATAAAGTTAATGACTGTTAAAATCCATACAAAAAAGATTAAAGTCTGTTTGTAATAATAGAAAAGTAGTTAACACTTAGGACGTTAATCTAGGAAGAGATAAGCATTATCTCTTAACGCGTTTAGGGTTCCTTAAGTTTATAAACTTGAATGCGTAGTATAGTATTGAATATGTATGATATGATTGAGTATTCATAAACAAATATAATAGTAATAGCAATATTAGTAATTTGTTCTTGTGTTCATACTTGGAATAGATAATGAAATACCGCGTCAATATTGTATTCACGGTTATTGTCTCTCATAGTATCTTTGGATTTATCAGATAGTACTATTAAGTCGATTCTAAAAAGTCACCATTGAGAACCTGTTTATAAGGGATCTACAAGTGGTATCAGAGCCACCAAGGGGACTTTACACAAGATTGAACATAGAACAAAAGCCTTTTATTCTCACCAACATAAATCATGTCTGCACACGAATAATTTTTTCTCTTCATGATGATGATGAACTATTCTCTTCATGATGATGCATCTTTTGGCTGGATCAGTACGCTAAGCAACCAACAAAGAAGATGTCTCTCTCTCTCTGGCAAATCCACCGACAAATAATCACCTACAAACAATACACTTTCAAACATCAAACTGCCCGTTCTTCAAAAAGATGATTATGATACGTGGGCAATGGAGATGGAACATTATCTTGAGTATATAGATAATGAGGTCTGGAAAGTGATTCAGAATGGGAACTCAAAGAAGCGAGTCACCAAAGGTAAGGATGGTGTATACAGGGTTCTTCCTCCAACCACACAGGAAGAACAGTTTGCTGATGAGAAAGAAAGGAAAGCGAGAACTCTGTTGCTAATGGCTGTTCCAAAAGATCATCTCAGACGTTTTCATGGCATGGATGATGCCAAAGAGATTTGGGCAGCTATCAAGACAAGGTTTGGTGGTAATGCTAACTCTAAGAAAATGCAAAAAGCTGTTTTGAAACAACAGTTTGAGGCATTTACTATCTCGTCTAAGGAAAGCTTAGAGAAAGGGTATGATAGGTTCCAAAAACTCCTATCACAGTTGGAAGCCCTTGGTGCTGGTGTGTCAGATGAAGATGCAAATCACAAGTTTTTGAGGTCCCTTCCTCCTGCATGGGACAGTCTAGCCATGACAATGAGAACAAAGAAGAATATTGACACTCTGTCAATAGATGATTTATACAATAATCTGAGTGTATTTGAACAAGACATCCAAAAGACATCATCTTCTTCCCTGGCATCTGATAATGTGGCTTTTATATCACAAGCCAAAGCCTCTTCAAGCAAGCACAAGCCAAGCCAAAGCTCAGGAAGTTATAGTTCATATACCACTTCCTCTTCCAAAGCAAAACCAACTGCTACTCCTGGTCTTGCTGATGAAGTTATCCATTCTTTTCTAGCCACAAATGCTGATGATGTGGATTTGATACATGAAGATCTAGATCAAATTGATGACCTGGACTTGGAAGAGATGGATATAAATTGGCAGATTGCTATGACTGCCATCAAGATCAAGAAGTTCTACAAGAAAACAGGCAGAAGGCCAAGAGTGGATGGAAAAATGCATGTGGCATTTGATAAGAGAAAAGTTAAATGTTTCAATTGCCACAATACTGGGCATTTTGCTAGGGAGTGCAAGTTTAAAGGTTCAAAGGAAGGTAGCAGGCAGGAAGCAGGTAGAGGTCAGGATTTCAAGCCAGTGAGAACTGAAAAGGAAGCTTTGATGACTATTGATGAAGGTTAGATCAATTGGGTAGAGCATACTACAGATGAGGAACTCAATCATGCTCTCATGGCTTTCACTGTGAATAATGAGGTATCCATGTGTTCTAAATTATGTTTAGATTCATATAATGCACTTCAAGCTAAGTAATGTCGGTAACCCTTTAATCACTTCACTTCAATAAGATTAACAAGAAAATTAGGAAGAATGTAGAGAGAGAATCTAGATGATGAACTGCAATCTGAATTTGGTGACCAAGAAGCTGCTTTAGTTGCCCATAAGCTAGCTGTTAAGAAGTTAGAATCTCAGCTTAAAGCCTCCCACAAACAGCAATCTTCCTTAAATGAAAAATTAAATTTTCAAGCTAATCAAATTTTTGAAAAAGATGAAAAGCTGAAAAAGTATAGAAGAATAGGAATGAAAGCTGTCAAAGACAAAGATGCTTTACAAAAAATTGTTGATTCTTGGTTTGCATCTTCTAAAAATCTTTGGAAGCTTATTGATTGTGGGATGAGCTCAACTGTTAAGCTAGGTTTAGGACATAGCATAAAGTCAAATGCTGAGGTCCTAGGATATGAGGAAGAGATGAGTAGAGGTATTTTTGTTCTTAGGGAAACAGATGAAGGATATTATGATATCCCACTTTACAGCAGATTCAAACAGGTAGAATATAAAGGTGTCCCCCATCCTCTTAGTGGTGATTATACCCCTAGGGCACAGGAGGACATAGATGATTCTCTGTATGAGTATGGTAAATTTGGACCTCAACCTCAATCTCCTAGTCCTACAGTGTCTAATGCTAGTTCCATTGTTTTCTCAATCTGTCCATCCAATGACAGTGATGGGGAGCTTGGAGCTGTGTCTAATGCTAGTTCCACTCATTACTCAACCTGTCAATCCAATGACAGTGATGGGGAGCTAGGAACTGTATCTGACCATTCAGTCAATGATGACCCTATCAATGACCATATTCCTATACCTTCTATTGAGCAAGTTACCATTGCCACCCAAAAGACTCAACCACAAGTGCCTAAACCCACACAGACAGTTGACCCTAGTTGTGCACAGCATGTAAAATCTCCTAGGCAACCAATTAGGACACCAGTGACTTCCTCACCTATTCCTTCAAATAACAGACAGAATTGGAATCAAAGAATGAACAGGGACTTAGGTGCAGGATATTCCTTTGAAAGAAAACCATGTTTTGTGTGTGGAAGTCTTAGTCACTTGATTAAGGACTGTGACTATTATGAGAAGAAGATGGCAAGGGAAGCTGCTCTTAAGAGCAAAAGGGTGGTTCATGCTGATGTTAGGCAAGCTACACCAGCCTGGACTAACACTAACAGGGTGAATAAAGCAAATCAGTTCACTCCCAGACCTGTACAACTAAGTAACATTAGACCCAACCTTAGTACTGCTAGCAAAACTATTAAAACTGGTAGGGTAAATGTTAATACTGGTCATGGAAATGTTAGTTCTGGTAGTGTGCATGTTAATTCTGGCACTCAAATTAAGTCTGGTGCTTCTAGATTTAATACTGGCAAGCAACATGTTAATTCTGGTAGTGTGCATGTTAATTCTGGCACTCAATTTAAGTCTGGTGCTTCTAGATTTAATACTGGCAAGCAACATGTTAATTCTGGTAGTGTGCATGTTAATTCTGGCACTCAAATTAAGTCTGGTGCTTCTAGATTTAATACTGGCAAGCAACATGTTAATTCTGGTAGTGTGCATGTTAATACTGCTAGAGTAAATAGACCAGTATCAAACAACACAAGCCCTAAACCTTCTCAGGTGAATCTTAAAAGTCCAAAGAAATGTTTTTCAAAACAAAGGTTAAAATGTCCAAGTTCTTTCACAAAAGCCACATCATCAAAAACTAAATTTCCTAATCTAATTGTACCTTTTCCACTGATACTACCTTTACTTCCTCCAAAAGTAACAGATCCCACTTTGGACAGTTCTTGATAATCTTCAAGATGGGCCCTGTTACCAGTCATGTGCCCAGAACATCCACTATCAAAAATACCTCTATGCTCCATATGCTTCAGTGGATGATCCTGCACAATCAAAAAGAGATTAGTTTCTCTTTGGGACCCAGGCCTTCACAGGCTTGGGTCTGCCTTGTGGACCTCTAGAAACATTAACATTTGAATCAGGGGTTGGTCCACTATTGGTATTGGAGAGTGGTATTGCTTTTCTCCAAACACAACCTGCTGAGGTCTTAACAGCAGTGCCCATTTTGCCCTTAACAGCATATATATTTGACTTGTGTGTTGTATTCCTTGAAAAGGGTCTATTTACAAGTGATCTTTGTTTTGAAAAACATTTCTTTGGACTACCATAGATTGTGAATTCACGTACACATTCTTGAAATACCATAGATTGGCTGATTGTAAATTCAGCTACAATGAGATGCTTGATATAAAGGGAGATACTTTTGTGTATCTACTGACAACACAAGCTCAAATTCGTAAAATTACCAACCATTCCCGTATAGACATTGATGAGTTAAAGAAGCAGGCTTCAAAGCTAGTATTGGAGGAAAAGTCAAGCTGATCCTCAAGATTCTTCAATACAAGGAATGGTTACACCTCCTACAACAAAGGCACATGCTTCAGGGGAGGAACAAGTGGAAGATATAAGCCCAAACACTCTTGAAGCAGCCAAAACTCTCTCAAAGGTTGCCTCTTTAAAGTCAAGGTCCATTGACAAAGGAAGGAGGTACAAGAGAAGAAAAGAGACTAAAGGTAAGAAAGTAGTCTCAAGCTTGGACTTTCAACAAGATGATGCTGGTGCTGAAAAGATTAATACTGCTGGTGAGATTAATGCTGCTAGTATTGAAGTTAATACTGCTAGTAAAGTTAATACTGGTAGTATTGAACTTAATACTGTTATTGAGCAAGATAGTACTGCTGGTGAAAATAAAGGACAAAGAGAAGGGAAAGCTCCTATGCTCAGTGAAGAAACTCCAAAGAAGACAAAGGAACAAATTTTACAAGAAGAAGCTAGCCTTGCAGAAGCAATAAGATTGGATTCCTTACAAAAAGAAGAGGAGGCTGAGCAAATACATTTGGATGCTCTTCTAGCACAAAGGATTGCAGAAGAAGAAGAGTTGACTGAGCAACAGAAGAAAAGAAAAGCTCAAGTACAATTTGAGGCTCAGCATTATACAAATGAAGATTGGGATTTGATTAGAGCAAAAC
>BQNB010082211.1:0-29394 GCA_026074375.1 Tanacetum coccineum | reverse complement strand
CTTTTCAGTGCTAGGTCTAACAGTTTTATCCTTAACATTAGGTATAAATTCTACCTCAATATCATCATCAGAATTCCAATCCTTAATGACTGGAGGTCTAAAGCTGTTCTTCCTAATAGTTTTAGGTTCTACTGCCTCACCATTATTTTTTACACCAGCAGACTCATGATTTGACTCAACTATTTCATCTATAAATGTTAGATCAGGTTTGAAGGGAATGAAGTTCCCTGTATAAGGTAGGGGAACTTCATGATATCCCTTATCAGATTTGGACTTATTATACTCCTGATTTTCTAACATCTCAGATGAATTCACAAAGCTTTCTACTGCAGGAGAAGCTACAGTAGAAGAAGCTGCATTATATCCTAGTCCAGTTTTAAACTTGTCAGTAACTCGACTTTCTAGCAAATTATTCAAAGATTTAGATGAATTTTGAAACTTCTCTAATGTTAGTTTTAACTCATCTCTTTTTTTTTGCTTTTTATAATTTCTTTTTGTTTTCAACTAAAGCAGTGTCTCTTAGTTTGACTTCAAGTTTTAAAACATTAATGCTTTCTTCAAACACGGCCTCATTTTTTTTATAGTGAGCTAGTCTAGCTTCTACTGATTCTAAACCTGCTTTATACGATACTAAATTAAATTGAGACCTTTTGTAATCTGAAGACAAACTATCATATTGTTCTTTGAGAGTAGCATAAGCTTTTACACATGATTTAGAACAAGAATCTACCTCAGAATCTGAACTGGAAGAACTTCCTGAAGATGTATGTGCCATCAATGCAAAGTTTGTAGGATGCTCTTCTTCAGCTTGGTAGCTCCAATCATACCCTCCAATTCCATCTTGAGCAACCAAGGCATTTTTAGTGGGAGTTTCCACTGTTACAGTTCTTTTATTAATCTTTCTTCCTGATTTCTAGGAGCTCTACATTCTCTTGCAAAGTGACCATTTTTATGACAATTGTAGCACTCCACTTTAGACTTGTCAAATCCAACTCTTTGACCATTTACATCCAACTTCCTGCCTGTCCTCTTGATGAATCTCCTAGCTCTAATTGTCAGCATGGTCATCTCCCATTGTAAATCCATTTCTTCTAGATCATCAGGATCAATTTGTTCTAGATCCTCTTGTGCAAGTTGAGGAGAATTGGGCTGACTAGCTAGGAAAGCACAGATCACAGCATCACTAAGGTTATCTCCAGATGTAAGATTACTTTGAGTATGAGCAGCACTAACTCCATAAGCTGTGTTATCTGCTTCATTTGTGTTGCTATTGCTGTTAGTGCTGTTGGAGGACACAAAAGCCATATTTTGTGAATTTTGACTTGTACTTGATGATCCTGAGATTTCAGGTTCATATATCTTCAAGTTGTTGTATAAGTCATCCAAACTGATGGTCTCTATTTCCTATTTGTTCCTACAGATCAAAGCATGAGTCTTCCATTCAGATGGAAGACTTCTCAACAGTTTTAAGTTTATGTCCTTTTGAGTAATAACTTCTCCTTGAATCTCCAACTGAGTGATAAGTTTTTGTAACCTATAAAAAGTTTGATCCATTGTCTTTGAACTTAATCCTGCAAAGTTCTCATATTATTGCTTGAGTAGAGTTCTTTGAACTTTCTTGGATTCCTTGTTTCCTCCATACCTCTTCTCAATGGCTTCCATGAGCAATTTTACATCTTTATATGAATAGAACTTCAGTTGATCCTTATTTGGGAGTGCCATCAACAGAGTTCCTCTAGCTTTCATCTCATTCCTCATGTCCTGCTTTTCTTCTGCAGTAGTAGGTTCATATTCCTGCTCAGTTTCTCTAACAGTTCTCTTTAGCACTTTGTTACCATTTTTAATTACTTCCCAAAGGGAGTAATCCGTTATGAGAAAGTATTGTTCTATCCTCATTAACCAGAGATCATAATCCCTTAGGTTGAAGATAGGGAGTTTTGCAGTCAGAGTTGTAGAAGTAGTTCCCGCCTCCATGTTATCACTTAGAATTAGATCTTGTATGTGTTGTTGATTTCTTTTTATTCAAAGCTTCACAACAAGCTCTGATACCACTTGTTGATCCCAATGAATAGATCTTTAACTCCTTAGCTTGATGTAAGGTTTAGTATCCTTGGATAAATCTAAAGGTACTATGAATGAAACTTTGAGTGTATGATATAAACTATGCGGAATCTAGTTTATACCACAAAGAAGAATAACAGTAATGAATGTTTAACACACAGAAATATAACCAAAACAATAAGCTCCAATATATTAATACGAACACTCTTTGACAGTGTTAGGGTTTACAACCTTGAAGCTATGAAAAACTATGAAAGACTGACGTGTCTTGATCTATGCCTTAGGGTTCCTTTTATACACCAAGGAAACCCTAATGGTCTTACAAAACGCGTATAATGATAATGCATATCTATTCCTAATTTAACTCATGCATATTATAATAGCAGTACTAACTATATAAGACTAACAACACTAAGTATTTAACTAACAATACTAACTATATTGGCAGTACTAACAATGTACTGGCAGCACTAACTATTATAGCTAGCAGTACTAATAACTTAGACTATTTTCTTTAAACTTCAACAGCAGCACAATCTTGAACCAGCAGTATTAACTTCCAAAACTAACAGTAGTAACTTCAGAAGCCTTCAATTCCCAACACTTAGTATCGATTACTATTATTAGTCATTTTTCAAACCTAATGCGGAATTAGTGCTGCTCGTCATGGATAGTACTACATGGTATTTGTTACTACTGTTGGTTAGTTATTCGTACAGTTCTTATGGTTGATTCTAATACTTTTTGTCAAGAGATGGTTAACATATTGGTTTTAGGGGAAGAATATGATATAGTGTTTAACCATTTGGATATGTTACATGCACCACTTGAGGGGAAGGTTTTGATTCTTACTACTGCTAAGTCATCATTACTACTACTAGTTTAAGTTTTTACTGCTTGAATTCATTTATCTTATTGTGCATCATGGAAGGTAATTTGAGACATTGGAAAGCTTGGATTAGAAGTTTAATATATGGTTTGTAGTTGTAAAGATCAAAGTTGCATATGTTCACAAGTCCCCTAATGGATAATGACAAAAAGGGGAAGATGTTACAGAGATGATTTGCAACTTATTGAGTATGGTGGCATGTTTAAAGGAAATCTTAAGTTAAGGGGAAGATTGAAGATTGTTTCATTCAGATTTGAAGATGATGATTGCTGAAGATTAAGATACAATGGATCATCTTGGAATCAGTTTACTGTTTGTTTTGTCATTATCAAATTAGGGAAGATTGTTGGGAATTATTGATTTGATGATACAAAAGAAACTTGCTTAAAAGAATAAAGAATGAAACAAAAGGATCAAAGTTAACAATATGGAATTCTACAAAAGATGGAGGATTCTAAAAGATTAGCTTAAAAGATAAAGATCAAAGATTATGAAAAGATTTAGTTTCCTAATACAATGAAGATTCCTTTGTAAGTCTTATGGACTCTCTATATAAAGAGATCCATAGACAAAGTTTATGTGTGTGATTGTGTGCACCAAAAACGTGTGTATTTTACTGATGTAGACGTCTATGTGTGGTTTAGCCTCAAGGTTAAAGTATCTTTGACCCTGTTAAAGTTAGGTAACCGTTTGATATTGATCAAATAGAATTGGGGCTTGTATGAATGTAAAACCTTGTTCAATAACATTGTTCTTTATTTATATTTCGATGCGTATCAATACTTTGTTATTTTTGATCATAGTAAGCTTATAGCGATCTCCACATATAATGTATTTAATGTAAATACAACATCGCAAGTTAAAAGTTACACCACCACCTAATAGCTTTTGTTTAATTTAGAAAGTCAAAACAATATTTAAATCTTATTTGTTGAATAAATGTCTACGTATATGTATCCGTAAAATAAAATATTATTGTTGTTCGGCAATTAATTATTTGTTAATAATACTTGATTTAATATTTTTGTTGATTATATAATGATATTATATAGATAGTTTAATTGTTTTATAAAGTAATATTTATAAAGTTAAAAACGTATATAAATATTATATAAATGATACGATAATATTTCTTAAGATTTTTATAGCCCAAACGGACCTGAAACCACTCGTAAACCACTTTTTATATTCTTACCAGATTGTACATTTTTGTAAAAATTACAGAAAATTATTTATAAAAATTAATTTGTTTTATAATGTTTATTTATCCGAAATCTTTAAAAACTCATAACTTACTCATTTTAACTCTGTTTCGCTTGTTCTTTATATATATGGAATCGTGACGAGTTAAACTACTTAAATAAAATGTTCACTGTTTTTATAAAAATCTGAATTGGAATAGTAAGTTCAAAATGTTTATAAAATTACTTTTATAACTTTAAATCTTTCAAAACTCGTAACTCATTCGTTTTAATTCCGTTTCTCGAGTTTCTTATATGCTTGGAATCCTCATGACATGTACTATCATTATAAAATATTTGTACATTTTTCTCAGATCAGAAACAGTAGCTACTTTTATAAAATAATCTGTTTAAAAATACTTTTATATATTTAATTATCGTAACTTTGTAAATGTCATAACTTCTTCGTTATAGCTCGGTTTTTCGAGTTCTTTATATGCTTACGATCCTCATAATATGTACTATTATAATACAAATATTTCTTGAATTTATAAAATTCGAATCTAAACAGTAAGCTCAAAACAGTTCGCTTTTATATATGTAATTTATAAACTAGTTTTATAAATTATTACTTGGTTAATTTGTACAAGTCCTCTACATTACTTTATATCATATATTAGGTACATTTTAGGTCCTCTAAATTGTGTCTATCATTTTTGTCTAAGATAAAATGTCCTCACTTTATTTGTGCATAAACTTTAATAATAAACCTTCAACAATTATATTTATAAACTAAATCTATAAATTTATTAACACTAATATAAGATGTGTTCTTGCATTTTAAACATCATTTTACCATAGACATATATAAATTTGAATCTTGTTCATGCTTGTAATATTTTATAAACCATAAAAACAAATTCTAGGTGGTGATTAACATAATAACAAGTATGTAATATATGTAAATGAATAAATGAAAAGATTAGGGTTTAAGTAAACCTTAGATGAGTGTAAGGAGATGAAGATCACACAATCAAACCCTAGATTGCAAACCCTATCAAGAAAACCCTAGTTTTCTTCTTGATTACAACCCTTGTAAAATAATACCCAAGTTTCTAATATACCTTGCAACACCTTAGATAATACTACTAAGAACACTTATACACTTGTTACCTTTGTAAAAATAAAAACTATGGATATCCTAAAAACCTTATATGAGCCCTGGGTATGAGTGGAGGAACAAGAGAGTGTGTTTCAAAGTTTACTTGTAATTTGGAAGTGTATGTGTTAAGTCTTACATAGTACATCTTTATATACTAGGAGTATTATGGAAACAACTAGCTAATACTATGGTTCAAGAGTGGTAAAGGTACCAAATGTGTAAGGTGCTCTCCTCCTTCCTAGGAGGAGGGATATGACTTTAGTGGATGGTTTTAAGCATGTGTGTTATTAAGAAGTAAGTTTGAATTTGGTCTTGTGTTTTTATTCATAGTGATCCAGCCATAGCTTAGTATAACATGGGGAATTATTAAATTTTTATGTATTGGGTATAAAAGTGGGTATTTGTTTGAGTATAGATAGGTATTGGTGCTTCCGTGTACGCTTAAATGTATTTTATTGCGAAACGTAAACATTTTACGTAACCAATAAAAATAAAATATGAAAAGTTATAAATTATCCTCGTAATAATTATATAACACTTGCTTGACGTAAACTTTTACTTGTTTGATGTCCGTTTACGTTTATGTTGATTTTTAGTTTACGCGATTTAACCAAACGATGAAAATTAAAAGCAAACGCGTAAAACCTTAAAAATAAATAATGGCAAGTATTGAGTCGTAAAATGACATGAAATAACGGATTGTTACAATATGTATATAGTGTTGAGTACATGATTTTGAAATACTTTGAATTTAATGAAAAATTCTTGAAAATTTTGTACTCAAACACTATATCAATTAGCCTATATTTAAGTCTACACTACACATTTATATATTCTCAAGATTATGTATGAGACAAGACCTGAAATGTTCAAACCAAAAATGACAAAGTCATTCTGTCCATGTCAGCAATCTGTAGTCCATCTTGATAATCTCCTTTTTGAAGTGGTCTTAGCTTCCCCCCGAACCAGCAATCCTTTCTTGAGTAGATTCAAAGCTTTCTTGCAAGCCGCATTAAGAAGGCTTGATGTATAAAGCCTAAATATTACACAATTAATCCTTTTCACGAAATTGAAACCATAACACCAAAGTCAATTAAGTCCCAGATGTCCGCATTTCTCCTTACACGATAGTGATGATATAAATTGTTACACCAAATTCAAATAAGTCCTGGATGTAGACGATTACTTCCTCTAAGTAGCCGAAATAATAACATCAAAGTCAACTAAGTCTCAAAAGTACACATTTCTTTCTGCAGAATACTGACTAACTTAAAGAATCATCATACCTATCATACCTATGTGTACCTCTTTTGTCAAATATTTCTACTCCTTTAAAAATAAGCTTGGTGATTAACCGTTCAATGAAACATTAATTGAATCAAAAACAAATCTTCTCACGCTTAAAGAATTATTCTCACAACACTTCCCCCTGTAAGTTCAAATGATGCATACTAAAGATCACAAGATATCTCTTCCCTCATGTGGTTGAAATAGTGCACCCGAAAGTTACAAGTTGAAACACTGATTTTCTCTACGGTTTACGTGTACTTGTTGTACGTTCTAGTGTATCTACTCCTTCCCCTTGCTGGTTTTGATACCTCAGAATCAGCAAAACCTTGTACGCACATATACTTGAAATTGTGTTTGAAGAATTAATAAGCTTAAATCTATTCCTTGAGAATCAACTTCAAGGCTTTTAAAACTATGAAAGTATTCCTAAACATTCCTAAGTCTTTTTACAAACTATGAGGTGTTGGCAATATTGGTCGTCTGTAGTTTAAAGCCTGAATTCACTAAGTCTCAAATTGCAAATAAGTCCCTAAAGTTTGAAACAAATGACATCTAATGCTCTTATAGTTAATATAAATTAACTCCCCTTTAAATTGTGATCCGTCATTATCAAAAACTTTATCCGTTTATTCTGTGACTTATTTTGAAAGACCATTTTAAAAGATTATTTGATGACACTTTCTCCCCCTTAAATTATAACTCGTTTTCTATTTAAAGAGTTGTAGTCATTGATTGAGTGGTCGAATAATCTTTTTAAATCTTTTTGTGATTACTAAAAAGACTGATTCATTGTGAAAGACAACTTTTTTTTCACCAATAAAAATAAGATTTCTCTTATTTTAAACAAATAAATGCACTGACACGTACACTAATTGTATATAGGAAGCACGGGTTGCGTTGCAAAGTAAACACAAGCCTTTGTATAAATATAAAGTAATTCATACCCGAGAAAAAATAATTTCCCATTGTGAGGTCAAGTTTTCTTTTTGATGGAATACTTGCCTTTAAGTTGATGATCGAGTTGCTATATGAAATAATAGCAAGCCGTTGACATGTTTTGAAAACTTTTATAGCTTCTGCTCGAACTTCATTTACAGCCTCGTATCATTGTTAAATGACATTTATAAGGCCGTAAATGTTATCGATTTTCAGAAGACATGTCAGAGATAATATATTTTTGTATTTTTTGATTTTTTTTAATTTTTCTTTTTTGAAAAATTTATAAAAATGAAAAATCTTTTTGTGTCTTTATATTTTTTTATATACATATAATACACAGGATATACCACGAGTTACCACCATTACTTGTCTTCTTCCTCTGTCAGACTCTTTAGTGTGTCAGGAGACATGCTTTTCATATCTAACTTTTCGACCAAGAAGTTGAATCTTTCTCGTGGCAAAGCTTTTGTAAAGATGTCTGCAAGTTGATATTTGGTTCTGACAAAGTAGAGTTCCACTACTCCATTCTCCACTTGCTCCTTAATAAAGTGGTATCTCACATCTATATGCTTGGATCTCAAGTGTTGAACATTGTTGTAGCATAAAGCGATTGCACTCTTGTTATCATGGTACAGAAGAATCTTGTTGAATTTAAGCCCATAATCTGTTAGTTGTGATCTCATCCGTAAGATTTGAGCACAACACCTAGATAAAGCAATATATTCTGCCTCTATACTGGAGATAGCAGTGCTCTTTTGCTTTTTGGATGACCAGCTAACAAGTTTATCTCCCAATAATTATGCACTAAAAGATGTGCTTTGTCTAGTATCTTGACACCCGGCGTGTTCTGCATCTGCATATGCTGTTAGAGTAATGCAAGAACTTTTTGAATACCAAAGACCCATATCAATGGTTCCTTTAAGGTATTAAAAGATTCGCTTAACTGCATGTAGGTGCTTTACGGTAGGCTTTGCCTGATACCGGGCACACATGCACACTGCAAATATGAGGTCTGGTCTATTGGATGTAAGATACATTAAGGAACCAATCATCCCATGGTAATGTGTAGGATCGACAGATTTCCCCTTTAGATCTTTATCCAGTTTACTTTTGTCCACCAAAGGGGTGTCAACGGGATCACCAGATAGCATACCATATTTCTTTATAATTTTAAGAGCATAATTGGACTGGTTAATAAAGATGCCTCTGGGACTTTGAGAAATATGAAGTCCTAAAAAGAAAGTCATTTATCCTATCATCGACATCTTAAATTTAGAAGTCATTATTTTAGTAAATTCATCACACATAGCAGGATAAGTTGAGGCAAAAATTATATCATCGACAAAAATTTGTACCAATAAGATGTCGCGTCCTGCTTTTCTAGTAAATAGTGTTGGATCGACTGCACCCTTGGAAAATTCTTGTGATAGTAGAAAACTGGACAACATATCATACCACGCGCGTGGAGCTTGTTTAAGACCATAAAGTGCCTTTTTGAGCCTGTACACGTGATTTGGCTTGTCTGGATCTACGAATCCTTCCGGTTGAGAAACATAAACCACTTCGCGTAGCTCACCATTCAAGAAAGCCTTTTTGACATCCATCTGATATATTGTCATGTTCTTGGTGGTAGCATTAGCAATGAATATATGAATGGCTTCTATTTCGGCAACAAGTACAAACGATTCCTCAAAGTCTATTCCCTCCTCTTGTCGGTATCCTTTAGCAACTAATCGAGCCTTATTTTTGAGTACACCGCCACACTCGTATTTCTTGACTTTGAAGATCCACTTCAACTTGATCAACATTATGAGATCTAGACACGATACTAATTCCCATACTTGCAGCCTCTCGAATTCATGTATTTCTTCTTGCATTGCATCAATCCAGGAGGGTTATAGTATTGCTTCTTTACAAGTCTTCGATTCAACTGAAGTGAGAAAGACATCAAAATAACACCACATAGCGTCAGTCTGAAGTTTCTTTCTGATGGAGACTAAGCGAGAAGGATCTCTGATCAAATTTTCTAGTGGATGATTCTTAGTCTATTTACCAAGAAGTTTAAATGGAGTGTAGGATGGCCGCATATTAGATGACGATCCTTGAGAAGTTGAGTCTTCATGAAGAGTTTCATAAAGTGGATCATCATTAAAGTGTGGTGTTTTTGGGGATTCTTCAACACCTTGATATATAATTGGAGATTGTTCTTGTTCTTGTGTTGATGGGATATTTGTTGATGATGCATCTTCGTCAATTGAAGTTGACACAGGTGAATCGACTAAATCAACAACTCTTGGTGTATCAGCTACTTGAATTGGAGAAATAGCACTCGGTGAAGCATAAAGTATTCATCAAACATGGGTTGGAACAAATGATCCTAATCATTTATGGTTGGTGGATTAAAAGGTTATTAAGGAACAGGGTTTGGTACTAGTCTTGAACTGGATGTTCCAGGAGTCATAAATTGAAGCCCGAGTCCTGAACTAAATTGCTCAAAAGCCATCGTTGTCATCTCATCAAATGTTACATAAATGGTTTCCATGATTTTCTAGGTTCTCCTGTTATATATTCTAAAAGCTTTCTTTGCGGGCGCGTAACCACCAAAAATACCAATATTGGCCTTTGCGTTTAGTTTACCCAAGTCCTCACTGTCATTGGTAGAATAATAGAGTGAACCAAAGATGTGAAGAAATGATAAATCCGACTTCTTGTCGTGCATCAACTCATATGGAGTTTTGTTGTATTGGAGACGAACCAGGGAACGATTTTGGGTATAACAAACTGTATTGATTGCTTCGGCCCATAGAAATAATGGAGCTTTTGAAAATATCAACATTGTACGAGCAGCTTCCATTAGAGTCCAGTTTCGTCTTTCGGCAACGCCGTTCTGTTGAGGAGTGCGAGAAACAAATGTTTGATGCGAGATGCCGACATTTTCCTAAAATTATCGAAGGGTCTGATTGACAAAGTCAGTTCCATTATCTGTTCTAACATTACGGACTGTGGCATTCAAACGAACTTGAATATTTTTATGCATTTGATGATAGCGTCAGGAGCTTCATCCTTTGATCTCAGAAATTTGACCCAAGTAAATCGTAAGTAATCATCAACAATCACCAAGGTGTACTTTTTCCCATTAATGCTCTCCACATGCATCGGGCCACAAAGATCCATATGCAGAAGATAAAGTTTCTCTTGGTTAGTGTCTTCAGCCTTGGGTTGATGAGAGGATTTCTTACTTTTGCCTAATGCACATGCTGAACACAGATGATCTTTCTTAAATTTAAGCTTTGGAATGCCTCGTGCAGGACCGTATTTAGCTAGCTGATTTAGAGTACCAAAGTTAAGATGAGATAACCGACGATGCCATAACCAACTCTTATTCTTTAAAGCTTTTGATAGTAAATAGATCAGAGAAGTCTTTAGCATGTCATAAGAGAAATTATGTACAAGTTTGTGTCTCTGGATCCTGAAAGTAGATCAACAGCGTCTAAATCTCGAATAAAGCAAGTGTTTTTACGAAAAGCAACTTCAAGATCCGAGTCATAGAATTATCCAACTGAAAACAAGTTAAGTCTGAGGCCCTCAACATAATATACCTTTGAGATAGTTACATTCCCCAGCTGGTTATCACCATAACCCATAATCTTTGCAATCTGGTCATTTTCGAATCTAACAGTTCTGAGAAATTTACTGACAAAGTTCATAAGCTAAGAGCTGTTCCCTGTCATATGTTTTGAGCATCCAGAGTCCAGATACTAGAGAACAATCTAGACAACCTGTCATTGACAAGAGAAAAAGAAGATGGAACATCTGTAGCATTGGATCCCCAAGAATGATTGGGTTCCGAGTTGTTAGCAATCCTAGATTCTACATTCTTAGGTTTTTTACTCGAACCTACAGATTTTACTTGTTGGGTCTCTTGCTATAGACTTTAATCTCTAGATTTTGTGTTTCAACAGAGTGAGAAGTGGTTTCCTTAATGTGCACTGCTTTAGTGGAAGTGATCCTAGTTAAAGGGCATGAGTTACCAACTAAAGTGAACCATTTTCCTATGGGATTCCACTTATATCCTCTTTTAGTGAACACTTTACCCGTAGGTTTCCAAATAATATGCAGTTGGCTTTGCTTAGCATATTTAGATTTAGAGCGCACATTCACATCATTCACAAAATCAAGGAAACACACATCATGATTTGCATCAAACATACATTGTCTACATTTAGCATAAATTAACTCAGAATTCGCATTTAACATAGTATGCTTAACATTTGCATCACAAATAGGGTCTTTAACATGATTCTTTTTATTAGAACTTAAATTAGCTCTCATAAGTTGGATTTCTACTTTATTCTTCATGTTGCTATAACTTGTGTTTTGCGAGAGGTCTATCATTCTTTAATTAGCTTGTAGCTTGTGATCTGCGAGCAACTTAGAACTCTTCAATTCTATAGAAGGCAACACAGGTGTGTTAGAATATGGTGTTTTGGATGACTCTACCTATTTATGATTGTTGCTCGAGGATGTGAGAGGTTCAGAAAACCTAACTTTCTTGACTTTGTTCATTGGTGTGACAGCAACCAATTTCTCACTAGGTTTATTCGTAGTAGGGCATGTGTCTCGAACATAAGCAAGTAACTCCTGAATTCTTTTGGCATGCTTACATGCAAAGTCTAACGCATTATCTAAAGGTTGTTTTGCTTTAGCTTGTTCGACTATTCCCCAAAGAATATCTGCTTGTTCCTGAGTGTACTTAAGATAGTCTATGTGAGCGTCCCTATTTTTCAATAACCTAGGAGCTAAATGATCTAAATTAAGTTTGAACATCCCTAGAACAATAGTGGTAGCATTGGGTATTTGTGCAACATTTTCAACAATTTCTTTCCCTTTTGGTTTTCGTAAAATGTTTTTCAATGATGTAATGACAAAAACCTTGTCTTGAGTTTGAGCTTTCAAATCTGCATTTTCAACAGATTTTGAGTTAAGTTGAGCAATCAAAGATTCACTATGTTCTTTAGTGCGAACACGTGTCCTTTTAATTGAGTCAAACTGATCCTTGTAAATCTGTTTCAAATGATCAATTTCTTTATGTAAACGCTCATTTTTAGAAAGTAATTTGGCCACACTATGTTCCAGTTCAATATTTATGGTTTCAATCTCATCTATATCTTGTTTCACTTTGTCTTTATTGGCAGTTTCTCTCATAGATTTGATATGTTCCTTCAACTTACGAATGGTAGTGTCTTTAGCTTGTAGCTGAGCTTTCAGATTGTTATTTTCAAAATATTTTGGAATTTCAAGAGCATTTTGATTGTTACAGGATTTGTCCTTTTAAAAAATTTCTTAATTGAGTTGCATTGTCAACTCAAGAGAAATGCAATGTTTTTCAAGTTGTGAGTAACTTTTCAAAAGTTCATTATACGCGTTTTGTTTTTTCAAAAGCTCAACATCAAGATCGAAACACTTATCATAAGACTCACTACTTTGCATTTCTAAATTCACATAATCACCATAAATAGTAGTAGAATTCATAACAGTAAGCAGAATATCCCGAGACATGATTTGGTGTAAGAGTCGATCATTTTCGAGAAAAAGTTATTTCTTATGAATTTCAAAGCATTGTTTGTCTACTGAACACCGTTGAACAACAGCTTCCATCTGGTTAAAAACTGTTTGTACTTCAGTTACCTCATTTAGAAGATCTTTATCAAAATCACCGAATATGTTTTTTAGGGTCTTTAAAAATGGGATAATTTCATTTAGAAAAATAGCTTTAGTGTGTTCAAACCCCCATTCCCCTTCTGTAATAGCATCAGGTGTAATTCGCTTTTTCACCACGGTGTCAAATTTGGAAAGATGGATTTTAAGCTTTTTAAGACTTGTATTAACCAAACTAACCTTAGGAAGTTCACTAGGAGCTTCAACTCTAACATGTGAAATATCATAATTTTCAATATTAGGGTTAGAAGTTTGTAACCAGAAAGCTTATTCAGCAGACAATTCTTGTTGTGGAACAAAACGTTTACCAAAATCTTCAGACAATTGATTTAACTCAACATAATTAATTAGAGTAGTATTAATTTTTTTCTTTTGAAATTGAATCGTTTTGTTTTGCAAGCATTTTAGATCGACTTACTTCTTCTAAAATCAATGTCTCTTCAACATGAATCACAGGAATAACAACATGTTGACTAGAGATAACACTACCATCATACAACGTTGTCTTAATCCGTTGAGCTTTTTAAGATAAAACGGATTTTGATAACCAAAAGCTTGTTTATGAGTGTCATCATAAAAAACTTGTGGCTTTGTTAACATGTACACTGTTTGAGCAAATTGACGCACTTTATAAACAATATTATCCAGTTCCTTTATTTTCTTTTCTAAATTAATTTCTTTGTCCATATATTTACTTTCTTTTCCTTTGGATTCATTATTGAAACCAGTAAATGTTTGCAATAAAGATTCCTTTTCCTTGATTTGATTAGAAACATTTTGTTCAAGTGAGTCAATTTGCTGTTTAAGTACAAGTTTTTTCCTTAATCATATCATCCATTTGAGAATCGATAATTTTTTCATGAGTGATTAAATCAATATTAAGTCTCTGTTCAAAAGTTTTGACACGTTCTTTATATCTCTCAAGCTCAGCGTTTAAGGATTCATTATTCTTTTCCTAATTAGCCTTTCCCAATTATTTACATGATTAATCATTTGTTCAAACATTTGTTCAATCACAGATAATATCATTGAATCTTGTTATGCATATAAGTTAGTATCTTGAACAGATGCATGTTCTGTTTCTTGAAAATATTGAGAGTACGAAATGATATTGCTATTACTTGTTATCTCATTATCTGGAAAATCAATAACAAATGTTTGTTTAAAATCCTGCATTGCAGGCACTGATATTTGCTAAAACATACATCTTTTGTACCCCGTAAAATACTATAAAAAGGACTAAAAATACTAAAATATGCTTTATTATATTGCAAATATGTTTGTTTGGTATTTTTATGTCTTGCAGGTAAAAGGATTGAAAATGGTGCAAAAACGGGAATTATTGGGCTCAATTTTGTCAAGTCTAATTATTACTCAAGCTAAGATGAAGTCGTGAAAAGTCCCGAAGCATGCCATTGAAAAGAGCACGAGAAAACAAGTCCAAGGGTGCCTTCGGATCTTATTGGACCAGCCCGTAACCCATTTTATAGGCCGGGCCAGCCCAAATTATCTAAAAGCCCAACAACAAGTCCAAAAGGAAATTTGATTAATTATAAAAGAAGTGACGTCATTGTCACGAGATTGGAAATTAAATCATAACTGTCACGTGACCTTGCACTATGGAAGGAGAGAGAGCAAATTGAAAGTCTACATGTGCCTTTGTCTTTATATTCAATTTGTAACAAGAAATGAAATGAGTTGAAACTGTGAAAGAAAGGCGTGAACTTTACTTCCTCTAATTAAATCCTACAAGGCGCGTGAGCCTCAGTCGCATCCCCACTATCTATTTTTTTTGGCTAATCTAGGACAAGCACGTGGCAAGGCTTATACTTTTCTCAACTAAATGGCAAATGGACGAATGTACATTATAATCAAACGGTCGACATTAATTGCGTTGGAGGAAAGCTTTCAAATGGACACGTGGAGCTCATTAAACGGACAATCAGAGTATGTTTACTCACCAATCCGTGTGACGAGGAATCCTGTGCAATGATTGGTTCAATCATATGTGGAGGTGGCATCCGATTTTACACATTTTCCCCCTCAACTTGGTTATAAAATGAACTCACTCCTCTCATTTTGGGGGTATTAGGTTTTAGATTTAATTTTCTACTTTTTAGCTTATTTAGTTTTAGGAGTAGGTTTAGCTTATTTTTTTTAGTTTTAGAAATATTGTAAAAGCTTATTGTGAAACTTATTGGATTTTTCTTTTTGTACTCTTTAGCTTATTAATGTAATGGTTTGAAGTTTGTTTAGCTTAATGGATCTGACTTATTCTCCTTTTTCTTATCTTATTTCTTGAGGCTTATTCTCACAATAAGCTGCGTGTTGTTCATTGATTCTTTCTAGCTATTCACCTATTTTTTCGGAATCTTTCATCCTGCTTTATTTCCGATAGGTAGTTTATCTTTATAGTTTCGTTATAAGCTTTGGTTTATATGCGTTTTCCTTCTCGATTCTTTATTACTTGATTCGATTAAGCAAAAGGTGCAATAAGTTGATAAGCTCGGCTTATTATGGCTAGTAACTAGTGGTTTAATTTTTGAGAGCTTTTGACTTAATAAGTGAGTTTTTGTTTCGTCTAAGTTTTTACATGTTTCCTTTAGTTTTGAGTTGTAATGATCTCACAGTTTGTTCAAATTTGTTTGATGAATAAAAATGGTTCGGGCTTTGGACCTTTTGCTTCAATAGATTAGAATTAGGAATTTGGGACATAACCTTTTGATTGATTGGCTGCATTTTTTTGTATGAATGTGATTTAAGCCTCCTCTGATTACTTTCGTTTGGGCTTCATGGATTAACAATAGAAAGTGAAAATTGGTTTATAGTATAGGATGCGTTTGGTTATGATATGTTGACTTCCTTCTCATCATACTCAACTGAGTGTTTGGTGTGCAAATTAATTTTAGGCCGTTTGAATAGATCCTAGTCACGTTTGGTTTGCAAAAAAATTGGATCTGGGCCCATGGTTTTGATTGAGGATAGGGCTTGCGTTATCAAAACTAAAAGTGAATGTTATATATGTATATGGTTAACAGTTAACAAGTTTTAATTTTTTGTTTTGTTTGATTTTTTTTGGTACCGGTCAACTCACGAGGCGTGGAGCTTAAGGGTTTATTTAGCTAGACCGAATTTGATTATTTGTTTTAGCTAAATAAATCGGGTGGTCTACGTTTAATTGCGGGTCTTCAATTCGGTTCCATTTTCTATTTTTTTTTCAATTAATTAGTATAGCTTATTTTTTTTAAATGTTTAGTTTTGTTTGTTTAATCATTATGAGTAGCGAGTAGTTTAATTAGTGCTTGTTGAGTGATGTAGTGATTTGGAAATTAAGTGTGGATTTGAAAAAAAGGTTTAATTAATAAATAAAATTCGATTATTTAGATTTATAGTTTGAATGTTTCAAAGGGAAAAAGCCGGAGAAATAGTCAAACTATTCATCTAGTAATTAATATCTTTTTGAGAGATTTTTGTCAAAATAAACCAACATTGTGAGAAAAATACATTTTCTAAGGATTATAATTCGTTAATAAACCTAAATTCACACTTAAAGAACTTTTCACGTCGCTTAGCAAGCATATTTGTCATTTATATCTTTTAGATCAATTTTTGTTTAATCTTGTAGTTTTAAATCTTAGAATTAATATTAGTTTAATTTTTAGTATAAAAAAATAGTTTAAAACTAAAACCAAAAACTTGAATGACAATCAAGCTCGATTTACAACTTGAACGTAGATTTCTATTCACCTCTCACCGAGGAAAACGATACCCGTGTTGATTACTTATTATTCTTTCTTAAGAATAATTTGTATGATACTTTGCTTACGTATTGTATATGTATTATATATATATATATTATATTATATTAGAGGGTTTATGAGATACGCGTTTGAAAAACGACTACATCAGGCACACTTTGATTATCCATATCATTATGATAGGGTTCAGAATGAGGTACCTCTGAGATAACATCTGAACCATAGTTGAAAAGATTGGCCATCAAAACCGCCTTTGTATTAGAGACATCATCACAGTCAGAATCAAAAGCATCTATATCCTCAGTCTGGAAAGCAACATTGTTTGGAATGGTTTTCTAAGCAGCTTGACCGTCTGGAATTCCTGGATCCGCAAGAAATGCTAGTTTCTCTTCATCTAATATTTGACCAAATTCCTGTGCTTCAGCCAACATTGCCATATCCTTAAACCATGCAGCATTCTTTGGCCTCTTAGGCTAAGTACATTGCCTAGCCATGTGTCCTTCACCTTGATAATTATAGCATTTAACAACCCTGGCCTGCCCTCCTGCATTGTTTCCCCCAAAACTAGTAGCATAACCTTTATTTCTATTACCAGCATAACTTTTTCCTTGCCTCCCTTGAACTTGTTGCATAGTAATCCTGCCGTCTTGAATAGTGGCCTAGTTTCTCGGATTAGAGGAAGTTCTAAGTTGATTGTTGGTTGAAGGGAACCTTAAAGCAGCTACAACTGACAAGAAAGCCATTGCCTTGTTGAGACAAGCAATTGGATTATCTCCTTAATTAAACACATGAACAGTAAGACCTGAGTCCAATTGAGGAAACTCAGTCATTGGTTGAGTTGAAACTTGAAGTGAATGATAAGCATTTTGTTGAACAGATAAGGTTTGATGATCCATTTGAGACTAGTATTAATGTGATGGTGAAATGGATGAATGACTAATTTGTGGTTGTGATAGATGAGGTGCTGCATACATTGGTGAGTATGATTGAGGAGAGTAAACTTGTGGAATCATGGTGTTTGTTTGTTAAGGAAACTGTGTAGCATTGTATTAAGAATGATAGTTGGTAATGTGAGACGGTAGTTGATTGAAATTGGCAACAAATGCAAGAGGATCTTAGTATCTGATGCGGGGTCCGTAAGACTTCATAGAAAGTTTTACAATCCCCTAGGCAGTGTACCTAATCGTTGCAGTGTAGTATAGGCAAGACTCGGGGGTTGTTATCGTTTTCTAGGGGAATAGGTTAGGAAGGCTTGATCACGGTCTAACAGAATTCTAGAGGTTAAGAGAAGATTATTTTTGTATTTTTATATTTATAAGAAAGCAGGTAAATCTATGGTTTGAGAGGTTGGTTGTTTAACTAATTACTAAACTATTTAATACCTAATATACTGGTGATAACTTTATGATAAGCAAGTGTATTTACCTAATCATGCACTACTCCTCAAATTGCTTCTCCTAGATCCGTTGCTTTGTCACACATGTGATGATCTTTGTAAGTATTTCCTAGGTCATGAACGGATTACACAAACCCGTCGTCTATTTAATATTCCGTTAAGGCAACGCACAAATAAGGTAGTATGAAGACTATTACAAGGCCCCTAAGAGTATATTAAATGCATGTGAAATAACTTAAGAGGGATCAACCATATAGTGAGTAATGTAGTATGAAGACTGTTACCGATGGTATCCTTTCTACACTACTCGCATTTCCTTAGACATATCAACAGCGATACAGACAAAAGATGGTTTTCTAAAGCCTAACGCGCACATTCATTAACAAGAAGCAACATCAAAAGGATCTACAACCTAAGTTTCATGCAATCATAGATAAATATAAAGGAGGGTTTAGCTCGCATGTTATAAAGAAAGCAAGAAGATAAATTAATCAAACAACACATAAATATATTGAATGATTAATGATAAATAACCTTACTTGATTAAAACATGGATTCAAGGTAGTTCAATAGGGTTCTGAGGCCCTAAAAATGACCTATAAAGCTCCTAAAACTACTAGGGTTCGTCTCCCTAGGGTTATACAACGTTATCCTAAAGTTACACACTAAAACCCTAAAAACAGATTTATATTTATAGAGATATCGACGCGGCGGCATCGCTTTGCAATCCTGACGCCGTCGCCACTCCGCCACGTAGACCATTCTAGATCCTCTTTAGTCGGCAACATCATGACGTTGTCACCATAATCCTGACAACCTGACAATAGAACCCGTCATAGATTGATCACGACGGTGTCACTTTAGGCTTGCGAACGCCGTCACCAACCACCGTTGCATAATCTTCATGAGATTTGGTGTAGGGTCCGTAATCCTTTCTGTTTCTTCTCCAAATGAACCCAAGTCACCGTGTATTTCCTCCAAAAGCCATCCCAAGTGCTAAAAAACCTAAAAACAAACGTTTAAGCACATAATCTGGCATATTTGCATGATTTAAAGGGTTAAATAAACCCCAAAATAGTGCATATAATAACACCTCATCAAATAACCCCACACATGATTTGCTTGCCTCGGTCAAATGGGCTTTTCCTACCTAGACAATAGCAATATGATGGTTATTATAACCTACTCTTTAAAAGTATCTACAACACAACCTTCTAGACCTTCGAATTAAAAGCACATAAATATAATACTAGCACCATCACCATAAGTGTTTGGGATACTCTCTTTCACCCTCGGTGTATAATAAATTATAACCTAATAGGGAAACAGAAAATCAACACTCATTACCGTCATAACTTATAAATTACCATATGCATGGTAAATGATCAAACCTCCACCGCTAGACACAAGCATTATTCATTACTATCTAAAGGTCTTATTAAAGGGTTGTGGGGTTGTATGTGTGAAGATAACATTAATGGGAAAAGAAAGTATGGGAATACATTTGGGTGGTGATTTGTGGTGAATTTGGAGTGGAAGGGTTAGCTAATTTATTTATAAGAAAACACGTATGGTTGGGTGTTAAGCCAAACTCGGACAAAATATACAACTCTACAAAACTCTACCCAATCTCTTTCTTTATCTTTTCTTGACTCTAACATAAAATAAGCAAATGGCAGCCCGTACATTTTTTACACTTTTTATATATATTTTTTGATTCTTTCTTCTTTTTCTCATTTTTTTGACGACTTTTGCCCTGCCATTGCTTAAAAAACCTATAATACACATATGGGGGTTTATAGGATACAAGACCCCTATACTTGAACTTTTACATACTCAATTATTTAGAATCTAAAATAGATGACCCAATTTGAGGTGGATCAAAATAACATGGAGTTTATTGAGCCCTATTAGGAGTAATAAATACTCTTTCCCAATTCTTATAATGAATACATCATGAATCCCAATCATCCCAAAACAATATTTACAAAGATAAGACTTTAGCAACCGTGTTACAACAACTAATTAACTTGGGTTAAAACAATAATGTACAAGGTGAGTACATACAAGGAAGCTAAGGCGATTTGAGGTGTAACGATTGGGTTTAAAAGGTGACAATGTCTTCATTAATAGGCCGCTTACTTAAACAATTACGGAATCATGAAAAAAGGATAGGCTCGGAAGGGTTGTACTATGGGTATCCTACACAAAAATGAGTACATATAAGGTGTGGATAGTGTTCTCTGATCGTGGATAACCATAGTAAACAAATACAGGGTTTAAAATATGGGTTAATCCTAAAAAATCCCTCTTTCAAGCAAATCCTAAATACTTCCTATGCGTCTCAGGTGCATCACAAAAACAAGTCTCTAGAATTTAATATTCTCCCGGTACACTCCATATAATTAATCACCGAAACCATAGGCACCCAAAACAGGTGGACAAAGCATCATACGAAACACATTCGCCAACAACAGAATCGACACATAGACTGCATACAAACCTGCTTAACTCAGCAAGCTAAAGGTATAAATAATCTTGGGTAAATACTAGATACCCGAAATCCTAAAGAATCTAAAGGTGAACCTTACATTTTTAGGGTGGCATTTTGATGGTTGGTATTTTGTGCTAGTCCTAACACACTCCTATCCATGATACACAATTAATACTCGGTATATTCGTTGGTATAAAGTCATAAAATTTTTTAAAATTTGGTCAAAATTACCTTTATATTGCTATGTTTTCGATATAATACCCATCATTTTGAAAAGGAACAAGTAAAAGGCAAATGAAGAAATTGTTTTCTTAAGCTTAGTTCCCCATACACTTAAGTTGAACATTAATCCCCAATGTTCTATAGAAGTACCCATAAAAAAAAACAAATAAAAGGATAAGAAAACAAGGAAAAGAAACTAGTACTACTCCCCTGGTTTGCTCAAAACGAAAAAGAAACATGCGATAACTGGTTAACTCGTCCTCCAATAACATCTAATGAAACTTCCTAAGAACTTCAAGCTTCTTATTCGTCAAATTATAAACCTGTAATCAAGACACAGAACAACTACACCAAGCATAAATTGCGGATAGATATAAAACTACTGCTAGTAATATTAGTACTGCTAGAGTAAAGTTAGTACTGCTGGTGAAGATTGAAAAAAATATTCTAAGTAGTTAATGCTGCTTGTACACAGTTAATGCTGCTGGTGTATAAGTTACTACTGTCAGTGTTCAGAGTTAATGCTACTATTACAAAGTTACAACTGTTGAAAAGATTAAGACTGCTAGAAGATTTTCTACTATCAGAGAAAGGATAAAGACTGCTCAGAGAAAAGATAAAGATTGATTGGAGATCAAGATTACTTACGTGATAAGTATTTGTTATTTATAGAATAGATCATAGAGAATATTCTAAGTTTTAGGAATATATTATAAATCGACTAGGACTCCTTGGTGTATAAAAGGAGGACCTAGGGCATAGAGTTCTATGTATAAAAAATGAGTCATTCATAGACTTGTTTATAGCTTCAAGGTTTTGTAACCCTAATACTAGTTAGAGTATTTGTATTAATATATTGAAGCTTTGTTTGTTAATCTGTGTGTTCATTAGAATTATTGTTCTATTACATATTCTTCTTATTGATCAAGGATTAGATTCCGCATAATCTTTGATATATTTTACAAAGTTTCTACTATAGTTGTGTAGGATTTATCTTGCATAACTAAACCTTACACAAGCTAAGGAATTCAAGATCCATTTAAGTAGGATCAACATTCTTTCTTTTATTTTGTGTCCATCTATCCATGTGGGATGCATTCTAGTTTATACTTTTGTATTTTTCATTTAACACTAAAAAATATACATAAAACAAACTTAAGAAGAAAATGAACTTATCTCTCATACTTATAAAGAGTTTATACGCGTCTTGAAACTTAAAATTTAATCAATTCTAAACTTGGCAACTTTAGAAAAACACACGCTATATTTTAAAAAGTATTCTTTATATTACGACGAGACTCTCATTGATCTTTTATTAACACACGATTACATTTAAAAAAATCTTCTCTAAACTTGGCAACTTTATTAATTTGTTTCTACTATACAGATGTAATATGACAATGTTTCAATCACGCAGTTTATGAATTAAATGTTTTCAGACACACTAATTATTAGTTTATAAAAAAACACAAATAAAAGGGAAGATTTTATATATTTAATAATTTCCAAAAACTCATCCTAATCTCTAATATACACCATATTTTTTTATATTACTCTTATGATAATTCATATTTAAGTTGATGGAAATCAATAATAAAAAACATGTTGAGGTTAGTACATTTTTGATTTTTTATTTATTGTCATAAGTTTGTTGTTTCATTGCTTTAGTTCATGTTCGATCTCGAACAACAACAAAAATATTCGAGTTAGAGCTCGAGTCAATTTATAAAAGTTTATTCGAGCTCGAGACGAGTAATTTATAAATGAGGCTAGCTCGTTTAGATCAAAACTTGACTCGGCTTGGATCATTAACACATCTGCCGAGGTTACCATAAGTGATCATAAAAGAAACAAGATTACTAGAAAACAAGAAAAAACTAATCCAATTTAAACCTAACCCCAGATAGGTCAAATTTATATTAATCCAAGCCAAATGTGATCATTAAAATTAATTGAGCATGAATCTTGGTGATTAAACGGGAAGTTTCTATAAACTGATAGTTTTTTAGTTTGACCTAATTTGAAATCTTTGATTATAAATATTATATTAAGGTTTTTAAAACATGTAAGGCATAACGGGGAGTTTAGGAAAGAGAGAATTTTTAATCTAAAAATACCATAATAAATTTTTTCTTAAAAAGGAACCAAACTTGTGATTTAGGGTTCCTTATTACCTAAATCACACGCTTTTAAAATTTAAAGGAATAAGAAAACCCTAATTAGGGTTTACAAATTTTAAAAGTCAAAATTTACTAAACTAACATTATGTAGCAATAGGGTACGATCCGTCATTAATAGAATGACAAGTAGCGGGTAAAACTCGTGGTTTACATATACTTTAAGATGGGCTATATATGCGGTGCATGTGAATATATAGTATGTCCTAGAAAACATAGCTTAAGTATTTCACCAGCATTTTAATTAAGTACTTGATAGCTTTTAATTATTAAACATATGACACGAGCGTAAGCCATAGACAAAAATATAAACTGTGTGGTTGTGATGTAGTGTTTTTCTAGTTTATATTTTCTTGTTTTTGGGTTATAAGGGAAGCCTACAGGCCCGAGAGTTTTTCCATCTTGTCTTTTAATTTTAAGTAGAGTAGCATTAAATTATATATAAAACCAAGAAGGACATGACGCAAGCAAGTCTAGACAAATGGAGAACCAACAAAGTACAAATGGAGAGTAGATTCGACTAGAGCATGTTGGAGTGGCGTTCCACCGAGGAATGATCATGGGCGATGATGAAAAGACACGGTGCTTAAAGAAGAATTCTCGCCTTGTGTCGTGTTTTAACCCTTAAGATAGACCCAAAGTTGTTTCCTGAAGTAGCTCTTAGGATCAACATTAGATAATGGCTCAGTTGTATCAGTAGTTTTATTATTGTCAATATGCATGCTTATTTGTTAAATAATATGTCAACCGGTATTATTTAAAGACATAATATTGAGGAATCTCTACTTAAGTTAAGAGAAATAGTGTATTTAAGCACTAGTCTCTAACAACGAGATCGTGTAATAAATGAGTAGGTATATGAATTAGCTAACCTAAAAAAAGGATTGGGAAGGGTAAACCCCAAGTTTAGACGCATTTTATTACAATATATTTGCTTTATAAAATTAAAAAATCATGGTATGAATTCATGCATAGTTCATACGTAAAACTACTTTTCTAGATAAAATTTTGTTAATACTTGATATAAAAAGATAAGACTGGCGGACCGATAGGCTCAATGTCTTGCCCTATGGTAATCTTAGATTAGTGCGCCACCCATAATTTTTATACTCTCTTAGCTTAGACCATGCGGGCAGCTATGCCATAGCGTAATGTGTGTGGGTACATGGCTGACGCGGGATGCGGGTAGCTACACCATAGCGTACTTTGTATGGGTACATGGCTGATACGGGATGCGGGCAGCGAAACATAGCGTAATGTGTGTGGGTACATGGCTGGCGTTTGATGAGGTGGTTTTTGGATTCATTGATCGTATTCCATAGCAGAGATCAATGAATTAGGGTGTCACTGACTTTTATGGTGTGATCTATTGGTATTATGTCACAACGTACCCAAGGTTGTCGGGAGACTAAATATGCCCGATTAATGTTGGAGTCTCAGCCCTAGGAGTTTTTTATAGGATGCAGTTGATGTGGGAAAAACACCTACCTAAAAACTATTATGATGTAGATATGTCATAGCATAATGCATTGTAATGGTGAAATATGGATCCTAGTGTAATATGTCAAATGATAGGGTTTAGTAGTTATTACGATAAAATGATTGAATCACTTAGTTATTAAAACTGTAGATGACATACTACAACATGACGCATCGGTATTCTTATCCTTATGATTGGGCTAACCGGTCAAGACATGAACGGTGCAGTTTCATCGATAAAATTCTGTTAGATGAAACACCAAGAATGCCTGATCGCCTGATTTATCTTGGCGACGAGGTGACTGAGTCACATCGCGTCCATGATAGATAGAAACCTAAAGTTCATTGGGAAACTCCTCCGCAACAAGGAACTATGAGATGTGTGATCTAACGCAAATGATAAGGTCTTATCATATGCGAGCAGAAACATCTGTTAGGTTTTACTTTTCTTTCACAGAAGGATCTTACATTTATCTTCAGAGAATTGGAAATCATGTAAGCAAAGCATATATAATATTTTGTATCGTGCAATCACTACCTAAAGAGTATAGTTCATATATATATTCAAATTTATGGAGAATTGGGGAAGAGCTAAAGCTTATGGAGCTTTACGAGGTGGTATGTAAAGCTGAGGATGACCTTAGGGCCAATCCTGACAAAAAAAATAAGCGTAAGGCTCATGATAAGGATAATGATGGTAGGTTAGTGGAAGAAATGAGGGGTTATTATTTGAACCAATAACCAAGAAGAGAACAAGATTTCCTAAGTGCTATTATGCCAAAAGCCTGGGCATAAGATTAGAAAATGTTTTGAGTACATGCGCGACATAAAGATCGGAAAAAGATAAAGAGGTATCTATAGTTTATAGATTGTTTCCTTCGTTAATAACTGTCTTGGAAGTTAATTAACGCTTATAATTTTTTAATTGTAGATCTTCAGGAGGAAGGCACGGATTGTAGCTATGATATTTGCGGTTCAACATCAAGCTCGAAAGATGATGAACCTGAAGCTTCATCAGAGGCGTGAAGTATATACAGAAGATGACGAATGGGATCGTGTATCGGATTTTGGGATATGGGATTTAAAACCATTTAAATTTCTATAATTTTAAAACTGGATGTTCACCCATTTAGAGTCATTTTAAAACTTTTAACTTAATTTTTTTAGGTTTATAAAATCATTTAATTTTGAAATTTCATATACCTGAAATTTATTGTTTTAAAACTTGTAAACTTATAAGTTTTGGAAAACTTATTAATTATCCAAAATAAGTATTTGTAAATAATGAACAACCTATCTGGTCTGATCAAATGGTGATCATACTTTATCAGTTCTTAAAATAGAACTAGTAAAGTAAAAGAAAATGTTCATAAAAGCTTTTAAGCATAGACTTTGATGCAATCCATCTATGATGGTGGTTCAAAGTAACAAGGGTCTGTGATTGAAAATATCTATCTATGATAGGTTAATCAAAGATGTCATGACAATGGCAAAACGGAAATTTCTACCATAATTTAATAAATGATAGATTCCTAATACTCAAAAAAAATTAATGCCTTAAGTTTTCATGTCTTGATGAATCATGGTGTGTATCCCACTCCAATATAACGAGCAAGATTTCTTATAAACGTAGAATACTTGAGTGATAGTGATGTGTTTCAAAAGCTTTAAATTTATAAGACTAGTTTTACCGATTATTAAATGGAAACACATTGGTAAAGTATAACCCACGTATGTAGTATAATATTTGAGGTAAGACCAGGTCGTCCGCAGGGATTTGATTACGTTAGAATAATCACGACTTTTAAGACAAATCTTAATGACTTTTTTCCAGGTGAGATATGATTGATGATTGATTCAATAATAAAGAAGTATGACTACTCGGATAATTTCATATAATGCCTAAGCAATGGTAATGATTACGATCTTGGATTTTAGGACTTAAATTATAAAAAGGTTTTCACAAATTAACTTGTTTTAACTTAAGACTTATATTAGTTAACTTAATTAGATGTGTCACTCGAATAATCAAGTTACTATTATATCAAATCTATTTTGTTTATCATATAACGTAAGCGAATTTCTCCAACCAAACGATAAAGACCATAGACAAATCTTTAAAACTATATAGTACACAACGGGTCTTTCAACCTATACCGTTATGCATATATAATCAAAGCTGATGAACAAAGTTGAAAAGATAAGATACGATAGGATTTCAATACAAGCTTAAGATTATCACGATCGTAATAACACCAAATGCTTATTTATTATATTACCATCACCGAGTAGTCATGAGAGATTTAGCCTCTCATAGCTACGAAGTTCATAATAAAAAAGTAAAATAGGGAAATGAGATACATATGAGATTCGGATGGGTTGAAGATCACAAGGGAACCCGATTACAAGTATCGAATCTTATTAAACCGAATTATACTTAAATACCATATAAACCGTCTTCGTTCTTCACTAGAATTTCATGATTAAACTCCATGAATTGAGAGAGATTTGTGTGTAAGAGATATCTTGAGTTGTATGAGATTATATATATTGGCTTGGAAATCCTCTCTATTTATAGGTTGGGCGAGGCCTGAAGTGTGGTGCACATAATAATATGTGTGGCGTACTTTAGTCTAAGTCAGTCAAATCTTCATTAATGCATAAAGCAAGTGCGGTGCACATTCTGGGAAAACCGACACACATTATGTATTAACTGACTTCATTTATTTCGTTGATAACTCGGCGCACTTAGAAATAAGTGCGGCAAACTTCTTCATTTTTTGAATTTATTATTTCTTTTCTTCTAACTTTGCTTCCGATGAGTGTAAACACTTGTAATTTGAACATTTTAAGCACGGACAGTCTTTAAGTAAACATGCACATATTTCATGCTATTAAGTATCGAAAGTTCACGAGAAATGATGAAATATATACAAATAATACCACCTAAAATATGTATAATTAAGGCATTATCAAATCCCTCCACACTTAGCTATTGCTTGCCCTTAAGCAATCAAAGTAAGAAAACAAGATTCATTTATTGTGGACATGGAGAAGTATCTTTGAACAAGAGTTTACTAGTTTTAATAATATTTCAGGCATATACATATAACTAAGCACCTCACACAATGGAATATGTTTGTTTTTAAATTCACTCAAGTCACTCATATAAGGGTTTATATTTGTGAAGTCACTCAAATTTTGCACAAACATAATCTAGATAGCTACAATAGGCTTGTACAAGACACATAAACATGCCCGTTACGGCATGAGCACCTAGACAAAATCTCAAAGAGGCAAAATGTAATAATGATGTGGGTGAATGTGGGATTCATAGAGATTTCATGTGCCAAATAGAGCCTTATAACAACTTTATAACTTGTCTTCTTCTTAATACTATCTGGTTTCTTAATACTACAAACCTCCAATTCAAGCTAGTACATAAATCATGAAGCAAGATATCTATGAGCTATGTCCGAACTGACAAGTCACGAACTCCTTGAGCTTCTTGAAGTCCTCTCGGTCCTGCCGTTGGGACTCCTGAACCGAAGTCAACTAACGCGCAATCTCAATCCTAGTGAGTCTCTCATGGTTACGAGTAACCGTCTCGACTACCTCCATAGTCCTAATCGTAGCATACAGAGAAGCATTCTCTGCCTCAACAATAGCTACTCTATTTCTCAAAGCCGTCAACTCCTCCTGTATGGCCACCCCTAGCAAATGCTCTTGTACGCCCCGTATTGCCTCCCCGTGTTGGGCTAGTGTCATCACAACGGTCGTTGCAGGAAAAAAACTGAAGCGACGGGTACTGGGTGGATAACATCCACACCGATGTCAATCGTATCTCTGAAACTCCCCTCAAAAGAATCAGCAGAGACGGGAATAGTAGGCGCAACCATAACCTGCACAAGCAAGAGTTTATATAAATCATCTTTATATAAAACCATGCAAGATGCGTGTAGTATGGAAGGTAAACATGATGCAAGATGATGTATGGTAAAAATGAATATGCATTCATGGCATGGATGGAACGTAACATGGCGAAATGGAATGCATCATGGCATAAATGAATGATGGTAAAATATCATATAAGATAAATTAATGTTTGGATAATGTTTAGGACATACGAGCTTATACTATTACCTTGCCTTAAGAAATGTTCTAGTATTTATATAATTAACTTTTATATAAATAAATGTATGATACACGTAAGGGAATGTAAGCATATATATATGTATATATGTATGTCATGTAGGCATGTAATGTAAACAAGTAACTAAATGAAAACAAGTTTAGGTAAGTTTCATGGCCCCTATTTTACATTGTTTCAACTCTTGTAACTAAATGAAAACAAGTTTGTAAACGAGCATGTATTCTCCCCCAAAACAGTTCAAAACAAGTAAAATAGGGGCCATGAAACTCACCTCAAGTGAAATGTATTGATTAAAGAAAATAAAATAAGTGAAACGTCACGAGTGATCTGAAATGCAACCTAATTAATTATAGGTCGTATGAGAATAATATATTTAAATAAATATAATAATATAAATTATAGAGTTATATCACCACCTAATAGTTTTCATTTAGTTACAAGAGTTGAAACAATGTTTAAGTTACGTTTGCTTATT
>BQNB010082210.1:0-29395 GCA_026074375.1 Tanacetum coccineum | reverse complement strand
CACATGGTCATCATAAAAAATGAAATCATACCATGACTAGTATTGAGTGTCATCTCAATTCGATTTAGCATCTGTGTACACAAACAACCCCATGCTTTTAAAAGCCGTAAATAATGAATATTCTCTGAATAATGTTTGGCACCTCATGAACTCCAAGTTC
Organism: Tanacetum coccineum; assembly: GCA_026074375.1. Classification (NCBI taxonomy): domain Eukaryota; kingdom Viridiplantae; phylum Streptophyta; class Magnoliopsida; order Asterales; family Asteraceae; genus Tanacetum; species Tanacetum coccineum. The sequence goes on along the minus strand of BQNB010082210.1, from coordinate 29,235 downwards.
ATTGGTTTATTCTAATTTCACAACAAATTGTTGTAATATATATTCTTAGATTTTCATTACTATGGACAAATCCATAATCTAAGAAGATTTCCAAATTCAATCATATTCTAATAAAATATTCAATTTAATGATTATCTAATAACTTTTGATTAAATACCAATGTTGTCAAATCATCTTGAATTCATGCATGATACAACTATTTCTCTACACAATGTAATATACATAATGAATCCTTTAGTCTAACTTAAGATTTCATTCATGTTCTATCTTATCAAAAGATGTCTATCCATTTAGACTAATGGTATGTCAAATTGTGTTATATTTATATACCGCATATGTTTATAGCAATAAACATATTATTTCAAGGTTGTACATTTAATTTCCTAAATCTTTCAGGTGAAGGAAACCTGAACATAATACTCCCACTAGCTTTTAAAAATACTCAGGAGTTATCTTAATTATAATTAAAATTTAAATCAATTAAGTGATTTATTTAATAATAAACTTAAGATTCTTCTCCTAGATGTTTGCAATGATCCATGCTTGGATTCTTGCCGTTTCTACACTTTATAAAGATTATATGAAATCATAAACTCCTTTGATTACTAACCGTCCTCGCAATAGCAATCATTCAAGGAAGAGTTTTAAATTCCATTGTCATATTTCATTTATATGAACACTAGTATGACAATCAATCATCTTTATATAATTAATGCGCATAGAAAAAACATTTAATCAAAAAACAATTGTTTGCGTATGATTAAAAATCCTATCATAATGTATGCATTAAAAATATATGTAACACATTGTCCTTTTGAGTTTTAAACCAAGAACCAAACCACTTGGGTTTTTCCTCTTTGAAGAAACTCATTTTAACTTCATAGTCTAACCATTTAGTTAAAGATCAATTAAGTTCCAAAATTGATTATTTCGTAGAAAGCATCTTAACATTCATAGTTTGAGTCATTTATCAAATTTAAAATTCAACAATGCATCTTAATGATTTCACCATGATACCAAATTCAAAATTCAATGCATTTTAATGATTAACGAGTTCACTATGATCATGTGACTCATATTCCTCAATATTGATATAACATTTATCAATCAAGTATTTGAGGTATCCTTGCGGATCTATGAATGAAAATTATATCATTATAAGGTTTAAAATTTAAAACCTCGATATGATATTTACTAGTGTGTTTAGAAGGTTGTGTATTTTGTATTTTTATCTCTTTCAGATCTAAAAACGCTCCCACTTGCCTTTTGTAATTAAAGACTCTTCTATAATTACTTAGCATGTAGAGTAGCAATTACAAGATACATTGACAGTTCCTGAGTTTAGTTTGTTAATATCATTCTTCATAAGACTTTTAACAAATTCAGAACTTCATTTTTAAGACCTAAAGGGAGTCATCATATTCCATAATCATGATGGTGTCTTATCAACCTTCTAGGTTGGAGTTATTTTGAGTATATACAAGACATACTCAATTTCAAACCTTGACAGATTTGGAGGTAAAATATTTAAGTTATCAAAATCAAATAATTTCAAAGAATTTGATTCAACACTCTAGACATACCATGAATATGTGGTATTCTATGAGTAATTTTATTGTGAGACTTTATCACAATCTTTTAAATAACTTAATACTCTTTTAGGTCACATACTTATCAATTGTGTCAAACGAAATTGAATATATAGTATTTAAAAACCTATTTATGCAATAATGTATACGGCTTTAACTAGTTCAAGAACTCTATCCATGTTAACTATACATTATTTTGCCTTTGAACAATTCAAGGACTTTTGTTCATGTCATAGCCAGAAATATAACTTAGCCTTGTAGTTATAATCTTTATCACATTAAAGGACTTCATGTTTATTAATTTACATTAAACATAAACATATTTAACTAAAGTAACTTTGAACATCAACTCTTGACTTCAATAGTAATTCCAAGTTAAACAAGATTACTTCATTATTTAGGACATTCCAAGAGCACATAAACCTTTTACTTGAAGTAGTCTATAGTTTATAAATTAAGATTACTTCATTATTTTGGACATGCAAAACACATAAACATTTTACTTGAAGGTGTCTTAATTTATATCTCGACATATTGTTTCTTACCTACGTCAAGGAACCTTAATCATCTTGGATTGTCATATTGTTTATACTTGCACACAATAAAAGATTTCTTCCACTTGTGCATGGCACAACATCATACATGTAGTTAAACAACACGATATTCGTTTGTTTATAATGGACCAATATGATAGTGGTCAACAGATATTGCGTTACAAAGTAGATATTGAACCACTTTTGTTTAATAAGAAATAGTGCAAGACGACTATCCTATAAAACATTAGTGTTATATTAAAAAACAAATAAATAACTCAAGACAAGCGAGAAATAATATGGGTTACTATCAAGATAATAAACCTTGTAGCTCCCACTAAATTAGATAACATTACATTAATGTCTTGTTCAGAAATAAATCACAATGCTCCCACTGGATTTGACAATATTGTAAGTGTTACATAACCAGTAAAAATAAATAGTGATCTATTTATTTTCTAACTTTCTTTGAAATCTTAATTAGTAGCAATGTACTTGGATTTTAAAATTTTCTACTATGTAGATGAGGGACTATCCATCAATGCTATTATTACTTGAAAATTAGGCATGCAATTTTCTCCTTAATTTTGATTAAAACAAACAACTAGATACATTATATTAGTTTTCATTTATCATTTTTGCGATAATATTGGTATTTCCTAATCAAGAACTCACAAATCTGCACAGCCTTTTGCATAGACTTTGGCTCCGTTGCTGCCACCATCCCACGGATTTGTGGAGCAAGGCCATACACATACCTCTCAATCATCCTACTCTCAGGAGTTACCAAATGTGGAACTAACCTAGCCAACTCATGAAACCTATCAGTATACGCAGCATGGCCAGCCCCGACCATGGCGTGATTCCACAACTCAGATTCTAACTTTTGCATCTCATGACTAGGACAAAACTCTTGTATCATCATACACTTAAAGTCATTCCATGACATACTAACAGCAACTTCCCGACTTAGCGTGCGGATCTGAGAGTTCCACCACGTTAAAGCCTTACTCACAAATGAACCAGCAGTGTATTTCACCTTTTGGTCAATACTACAACCACTCATATCATGCACAGATTCCATTTTCTCAATCCAACGAGTGAGGGCTACAGCACCTCCCTTACCATCATATTCCTTAGGGTTACACGCTAAAAATTCCTTATATGAACAACCTACCCGGTTGCCATTCACTATCACATTCCCAACGTTCCCCTGAACGTTCTCATTAACCACATTACCATTCTGATTTCCAACATTCCCTTGGTTACTAACCTGGGCCAACATGGCGGGTAAGAGGTTTCGCAATTGCTGGGCAATGATCGTTGGGAAGTCGGGTGCACCCCCATTGGCTCCCCCTACATTCCCATTAGCTCCCTCTACACCCCCATTAGCTCCCATACCTAGGCCATTTCCTTGACCATTCAATTCATCAACACGCTCATCATTACCTTCCCTAGGTCTTCTACCCCTTCCACCTCTACTAACCCGTTCACCCGTTCCCCCTCCTAGTGATTCGGCAGCAGGCCGGCCAGCACTTCGGGTTCTCATCCTTGGCGGCATTATCTATACGAGGGAGAACATGGGCAACGTTAGGTAAGTGGGAAGACTCGCACACATTCATCGAATATCTTACTATACAAAACCAAATATACGCGCAACACCACCCTACGGTGTCAACATCGATTTGTGTGAACAACAATACCAAGTATGAGTGAGTTGTGACACGCTTATAATTACGTTGGCCACCGTACTTATATTCGCATCCTTTCCCATTCATATTCAATATTGAGCCCACTCATTTCAATGACTGACATAACTAAGGCACCAAACCAAGAACACACAAAGGCACACCAAAAGCGGAACACCGCACACATAGATCCTATACGCAACTAAACGACGGATCTTAGGTTATAGTCTAGGCCAATCCACCTAGTTCTCTATAACCTTGGCTCTGATTACCAATCTGTCACACCCCGACAATGGCGGAAACTCGGGAATGCAACATAATGATCAATCATAACACAAGGTACAAAAATAGAGAAAACTACATTGCATAAACTCCAAGTGCTATGAAGACCATCAACCTTGAACAAACTCAAGTGATGTCCCAAATCGCAACTAAAATCCACAAATCTCTTACATTTATTCATATGCCCTCGCAGGGGACCATAACCAAACTTAATCCAAAATCTCCAAATACTAAAATCAAACAACAAGCAAGCAAGACTTCAAACGAAATTCCACACGGGATACTTCTAAGTCTGCTATTAATCACCAAACTATTCCTCTTTCACTTCACCTGAAAATGATACTCGAAAACGTCAACAATAATGTTGGTGAGCTCGTAGGTTTGACCTTAAACCCAAAAGTTGTGCCAATATTTCAACAGTGGACAATAGTGCTATATGACAGTGAATATATGCTAACAATCCAAGACATAGCATCCCCGCTAGTCATATCTCAACATCCAATAATAAATCCGGAGTCGCAACTCCCAAATCACTAACGCACCTAAAGGGCCTACCAGCTGGAGCACTATATTAGGGCGTACCACACAGAACCTTGCATGCCAAACACAGTACATGCAAGTACCACACAGAACCTTGTATGCCAAACACAGTACATACAAGTACCACACAGAACCTTGCCATGCCAAACACAGTACATGCAAGTAAATCAACACATAATATTCACATAACAGTCATAAGCACATATCTTGTCCCAAAAACAAAACCACATTTCGCACAGATTAATTCAAAACATTTCAAAACACATTTGAGTATCATTTTCCCCAACGGAAAAACAGTAAAAAGTAGGGCTACGAGAACTCACCTTAAGCAAGCCTTTAGTAACCAACTTCTACTACACAAGCAAATGCAACGACGCCCGCACACGACCTAGTCCAGTTAATGTCCCATTTTAATCATTCACATCCAAAACAATCTTCACGTTTGATGCATAGAGTTTAGACGCGTTGTACAAGTACTCAAAATAGTTTTTAGTGGTGTGATGGTTGACGACTTATCTCCATAATCATATCAATCTCATTCTCTGATAATACATACTTATAATATTTAGCGTAAATAAATAAGTAATATAATGAATATTTATAATTATTAATTATAAATATATCTCGACAAGTCCATTCGGTACACCTTAATCACTTCAAAATAATCAATCCTTTATTGAAAATGACACGTTTAATCACAACAAACAACTTAGAAAAGTTTCGAGAAAAAATATATTTTTTCGTCTTTTAGTGAATTTTTTTAATTAAATAAAACAATAAAATAATATTTTATTATTAAAAATTAAAAATCATGTTTTAAGTAAAATTTCTAAGTATAAACTTTTTACGAAATTTTGACATGACCCGTACGTGTTTACAACGTTTTTCCAAGGTTTCAAAACCTCATTTTTCCACTTTTTCGCAATTTCAACACTTTTTGTTAAAATTCCAAAATTTCAAATTCCTTAACACTTACCAACACTTTCCTTCAAAATATCATTCGATATCACTTCGTAAATACACTTTTACTTTCAAAAGTCCAACAAAACGCTCATTATGACAAGATATCGCTTATTGGGTCTTAAGGCCCAACAAGGGTCCATTAGGACATTTATAAGTCCAAAACATAATCCAAGTCCAAAAATCAAGGTCCATTTACATATATAAGTATATACTTATATGTAAAAATAATTCGGACCACAAAAGCCCTCTCATTAAGCCGTGGCTCAAATAGACTTATTGGGTCGTGAGTCCATAAACTCTTAAATACGTATATTAAGCTTTAAGATAAGCTAATAAGCTACGTATCGCTTTTGGTTACTACCATAAGTCTAAAAAATAGTCCATAACATATGCCATAACACAAAAATAATCAAAATCACTTTCCTAGTGATTTTGGGAATTTACACGTGGCCTTTAAGCTCAAATAAGCCAAGAAATAGCTTAAAAATAAGCCTGAATAAGCTATACAAGCTACTATGAAAAATAAGCATTCTAGCATCATATATTATTCAACCATCATGACCACAACATCAAAACTACAAAAACCCCATTTTCCCTTTTTACTATTCACGAACCAAACGCACTCTTTTATTCGTTTCGCTTTCAAAAATCGATTTTCACAACGATCAACTTGTACAACTAACATCTATGCATCAAGATAAACCCAAAAGGACAAACAAAATTTAAATTTGAAAACTTACAAGAAAATCTTCAAATTTGTAGATTTCGACACGAACCGGACAACCCAAACGTTGTTTAAATGAATAACCAAACACTAGAATCAACCCCAAATATTTATGTCTTCATGTTTTCTTGATCAAAATTCAAAAATTATGAGTGTGTGTGTGTTGTAGGTGGCGGACGAACTATACACACACAAGAGAAGTGTGTGTTTTTATTTTTTGTAAATGGAATGGATTATGATGAAAATAATTCTAGTGGAAGCATATATGTGTACATCTCTTAGACAAAGGAGCTAAAATTTAGCCTCCTTGTCTCCCTTTCTAACCATAACCGGCCATGGGATCCAAGGGAGTCCCGGGCCTTTCTTCTCGTGTCGAAATCACTTAAAAGCTCGTAAAACTCAACCGTAAAATTTACCCCAAAGTTAAAAAGCATTTTTATTCACCTTAAAAATACTTTTCCATTAACTTAGAGTATTCACTTGCCATATTTACACTTTAAACCCTTCAAAATTCAATTTGGACATTAACGGACGTGTCAGACTCGTTTTTTCAGCATTTCTCAAAATTCACGGGTCAAACCACCCGGAATACACATAACACAATAATACCTTTCAAAAAGGATTATTAATCACAATAAACCTCAAATCATCACATATCTTATAAAATCACCACCGTCAACACGGTATAAAATCTGAATAAACTGACAAAAGTCAAATAGTCAAAGGACTATTAATGAAATTGTAGGACCCCTTTAACACATACACTTCATATAACGAACCACGAATCGATCAAGAAAAGGGAAAGATAAATGATTTATAGAGAGAGAAACTAGTGAGAGAGTTGAGAGAGAATTAGAGATATTATTTAGAAATGAAAAAGTTATTTCTATTTCTTTTCCAAGTGGAAAAGATATATATATACCCCGACACATTAAGTGATGTTCGGGATATTTGACTAGGACCCGGGCTCGGGTTTTGCTTGGGATTAAACCCGAAACATATAAAATATTAGATTAACTATCGAGCCCGATTCCTGATACTTTCCTATTAGAACGTTAACTAATTGATTGACCAAGACTTAAATACATAATGAACGAACTTCATGTTCGACTCAATATTTTGAGGCTAACAATCTCCCCCGAAGTAAGTTCATTGATGACACTCCTTCATGAGATCATGAGATTACTTTTGTCATTAAGCTCCTGTGGTCTTGGTCTTTCTCTTTGTTATTTGTTGTAGGCTTGTTCCTTTATGCTTTACGATCTTGACTTTGAGCCTTCGTCATTGTCTTTATCATCTATGCCATCTTGTGATCTTAAGTGTTTGACCAACATTCTCATACTGTGCCTCATCTTGAAAGCTTCAGATCAGAGTTTGCGGAAGTCTTTGTCTTTAAATCTTGAGCTTTCTAGATAGTATGTCTTCGTAGATTGAGCATTTGAATGGGATTGAGGTTGCCGTTACCACCGTTTGACCTGCAGGTTTACGTTAGTGATAAACGAGAAAATTGATTTGAAAATCAATCGACGTGTCACTCGTTAAAGTGTTTTTTGTAACACATCGAGAGTGTCATGTTTTTATCAAAATTCATCAACCGTCAATTCATTTACTGGACCAAATCGATATCCAGTTGTCACAAGTTTGATTCATATAGAATCTCGCAAGTCACCTACCGCAGTGCTGTTTGATGATGACACTGGAAGGATTTCCATTCGTCATTGTGAATACTAAAGAGTATCACTCTGAATGTTCTGGCAAATATCACAATGATATTGCGTAGGACTCTTGATAACAGCTTGTGAACCTGATGATGTTCAACAAGTGTTTGAAATGGAATGTGTCCTAACGAGATTTTGATTGATCTCTTGGCTCTAGACTCGATTAGTGCATTTTGGTTTTAGTACTCGGAGGCTGGAGCAGATTGCCACCTATTCAATATCAACAATCTCGGAGTGAGATGTCAATAGATAACGTGTGTATCTCCGTGACAAATGAGACAAGTTTCCGTTGAGAGAAACCCGAATGGCTGGGAAGGGTTGTGCATTGCATCACTGGGTCCATGATGTCGTTTTCAATGTCAGCAATCAACTTGTAATTCTGACAGCATATGTATTGACCCGGTTTCTGCCTTAAGTTGTGTGGAGGGCTTCTTTCTTTAGACCCTTTATCCATACATTTCTTTTTCATTCTTCAACGCCTTCAATGCTTACCAAGACGTCATTACTAACACCTTGTTGTGATTATTCTAGTGTTAGCTCAATCTTAGTCGGTGTTTTTATTTTTTGTAAATGGAATGGATTATGATAAAAATAATTCTAGGGGAAGCATATATGTGTACATCTCTTAGACAAAGGAGCTAAAATTTAGCCTCCTTGTCTCCCTTTTTAACCATAACCGGCCATGGGATCTAAGGGAGTCCCGGGCCTTTCTTCTCGTGTCGAAATCACTTAAAAGCTCGTAAAACTCAACCGTAAAATTTACCTCAAAGTTAAAAAGCATTTTTATTCACCTTAAAAATATTTTTCCATTAATCTAGATAGTCACTTGCCGAAATTTACATATTATACCCTTCAATTCAATTTGGACATTAACGGACGTTGTCGGACATCGTTATTCGCATTCTCTCCAAATGTCACAATCGGTCAAACCACCCGGAATACACATAACACAATAATACCTTTCAAAAAGGATTATTAATCACAATAAACCTCAAATCATCACATATCTCATAAAATCACCATCGTCAACACGGTACAAAATCTGAATAAACTGACAAAAGTCAAATAGTCAAAGGACTATTAATAAAAATACTCAGAACACAAAAGGGCAGAGGTTACATTCTACCCCCCTTAAAAGAATTTCGACCTTGAAATTCAAACTATAACATCATACACAATTGCGGCTACTTCAATTTATCTGATCTATCTACGTCCAATAAAAAACCGATAAATTCAGCCACAGTTTGCGAAATCCCACCGAACCTTGACGATGGCAATCCTACTACGCTTCAACTTCTTAAACTCTCTTTCCAAAATTTCTACAGGCTCTTCTACAAAATTAAACTTAGCATCAACTTAGATCTCATCCAAAGGCACTTTTAGTGTTGGATCATCCAAACACTTCTTAAGGTTCGACACGTGGAACGTGTCATGAACACCATTCAACTCCTCAGGCAAATCTAACCGATAGGCCCACATAGACCTACTATCTTAATAATCTCAAATGGTCAAAGCGAAACAAAGTATGCTAACTTTTTTTTTTTTTTGTTTCACCTTTCTTCCCCAAAGCGTGAACGCCACGGTGTTACGGGGGGGGGGGAGGGGGGTAGCGGGGGACCTATTAGCCAACACCTTTATCCAATATCGACATCTTTGAGCAAGACATAGTTCACCTAATCACTAAATCTAGAGGCTTCCTCCTCTTATCGCATAACATTTCTGACGTTCACGTGCCAACCATAATCTATCCTATCTGCGAGATCGTCTCAGTATTCTCTTGCACTAAAATCATTACCTTATCAAACATGACCTTCTCCAGACCTCAGTCTCTCTACAAATCGTGTGAACGACCTTCCTACATACACATGCTTCACAAACCCACACATCTCACACTAGAATGATAACTAATTGATATATCGAAAAAACTACAACCAAAGGAAGATGACATCCCAACCTTCCTCTGAAGTCTAGGACACACGCACTAACTCATGTCTCCAAATCTAAACAATAGTACCTCACCAATCTGACCATCAGTCTGAGGATGATAAGCCGTACTCATATCTAAACGAGTTCCTAATGCCTCTTACATTGACTGCCAAAATACTCTGATGTGAAACGACCACTTCACGATATGAATATAAATCGTGATCCTACACACTATCTCTCTAGGCAACTATCTCATTCAAATACAATCTAGCGCCAACCATTTCCCATTCTTATAATCACTCACACATTCGGTAGAATAAATGCAACACCTTAGTCCAACCTGGTCCCACATTGACCAGATTGTGTCCAAAGCCCATTACTAGTACCCTAACAACTTAGTCCACAAATCCATCTCACAATCTCTGCCCATTACCTCATATTGGCGAATCTAACGTTTGAGTCAAGAGCGCAGGCCAAAAGGCCCTTTTGATGCTCAGCTTAACCTTAACTCACAAGGTCAAACACCTACTGAACATACTAGTTTATAACCATATCCTTTTTTATCATTCTAGGCCACCAATACCTATCTCCTCAAATCATAATACAATCCTTTCTCTCAGCTCCTGGGATGTACACTAGTACATTTGACTTATGGGCTTCGTCTTTTATCAGAGGTTCTCCACATCACCCTCAAAGGTACCCATATATGATCATGTAATACAAACGCTCCATCATTCTCCTAGTTTATCAATCATCTTATCCAAACCTTTGTCAATCGCACAGATTCATCCACAGCCTCAGGGCTTTTTACTTCTGAGCCGTTCAGTATCCTAACCTTGATTACTTGACTGTAAGATCATATACATAGCTCTAACTCTCTTAGGATTATAATCATATATTTCCATACTTAGGGCATCAGCCACCACATTCGCCTTACCCAGGATGGTAGAAATTTCACAGTCATAAACACATAAACAACTCTATCCAGACAACGCAGTCGGCGATAATATACAACTCCTTTCCTAACAGAGGTAAAGAAGGTAGTGAAAACAAAACTATAGTCTGCACCAAGAGGGCAAATGAAGGTAGTGCCAAAGTCTTGATCAAGAAGTAAACAACTTACCCGACATAATGTTACGGATATTCCTATTGAGCTCCTCTGCTACCCTAACATGAGTCCCTAACCCCTAGCCTGGTTCCACTTGGTTTCCACAACCTAAAATCCTCGTTAATTAGGCAACAACTTTGGTTTGGACGGCTTCTTCTCCTCCTGGTCCTTGTACTCTATACCATCTTGGATAAGTCTAGCCTAACATGTTGTATTTTCTTATTATTTTATTACATCTACTGTCTAATGATGTAACTACCACACTCATACCGATTCCCAAACAGTAGTGAAATTCTAGCAATGGTCAGGTAATCACATTCCTTAGCACACTTCTACAATATCCCTATTGCCATAATGACCAAGGGCGGTTTACAGATTGTAGCAAGTGCGACAAGGTCCACCGGGTAGCCTGGTAAGGAAGTTGTGAGGTGTACCAACCTGGGCCAAGTAACCCGTATTCTCTCTCCTAAAGGGTTTCACAATTAGAAAGCAAACTACATTCACATCCTGGTCCTCTTATTATCACCCTCTTCAATCCTATCCTTGCAGAGGTTCCCCCACATTTCTCCACTCATTCTCAACCCTTCTTCATCTTGATGTCTCAATCCTAACAAGCCTCATCGTAGTGCACCAAGAAAATCTACACAACCTTATGCATAGTCAATGGCTCCATTGCAGCCTTTAACCTATCCCCCAGATTTGTGGAAGAGCAAGGCCAACACATAACCTCTGCGGAACTCACCTACTCTTAGGATTTACACTCAATGTAGGAACTAACCTATGCCGAACTCAATGAAACCTATCAGTATACGCGACATGGCCAGCCCCAACCATAGCGTGATTCCAAAACTCAGATTCTAACTTTTGCATCTCATGACTAGGACAAAACTCTTGTATCATCATACACTTAAAGTCATTCCATGACATACTAACAACAACTTCATGACTTAGCGTGCGGATCTGAGAGTTCCACCACGTTAAAGCCTTACTCCACAATAAACCAGCAGTGTATTTCACCTTTTGGTCAATACTACAAACACTCATATCATGCACATATTCCATTTTCTCAATCCAACGAGTGAGGGCTACAACACCTCCCTTACCATCATATTCCTTAGGGTTACACGCTAAAAATTCCTTATATGAACAACCTACCAGGTTGCCATTCACTATCACATTCCCAACGTTCCCCTGAACGTTCTCATTAACCACATTACCCTTCTGATTTCCAACATTCCCTTGGTTACTAACCTGGGCCAACATGGCGGGTAAGAGGTTTCACAATTGCTGGGCAATGATCGTTGGGAAGTCGGGTGCACCTTTATTGGCTCCCCCTACATTCCCATTAGCTCCATCTACACCCCCATTAGCTTCCCTGCCTAGGTCATTTCCTTGACCATTCAATTCATCAACACGCTCATCATTACCTTCCCTAGGTCTTCTACCCCTTCCACCTCTACTAACCCGTTCACCCGTTCACCCTCCTAGTGATTCGGCAGCAGGCCAACCAGCACTTTGGGGTTCTCATCCTTGGCGAATTATCTAAACAGGGAGAACATGGGCAAACGTTAGGTAAGAGGAAGAACTCGCAACAAATTTATCGAATATAGTTACTATACAAAACCAAATATACGCGCAACACCACCCTACGGTGTCAACATCAATTTGTGTGAGCAAAAATACCAAGTATGAGTGAGTTGTGACACACTTATAATTATGTTGGCCACCGTACTTATATTCGCATCCTTTCCCATTCATATTCAATATTGAGCCCACTCATTTCAATGACTGACATAACTAAGGCACTAAACCAAGAACACACAAAGGCATACCAAAAGCGGAAGACCGCACAAATAGATCCTATACACAACTAAACGACGAATCTTAGGTTATAGTCTAGGCCACAATTTCCACCTAGCTTTCTCATAAAACCTTGGCTCTGATTACCAATCTGTCCAGACCCTGACAATGGCGGAAACTCAGGAATGCAACATAATGATCAATCATAACACAAGGTACAAAATAGAGAAAACTACATTGCATAAACTCCAAGTGCTATGAAGACCATCAACCTTGAACAAACTCAAGTGATGTCCCAAATTGCAACTAAAATCCACAAATCTCTTACATTTATTCATATGCCCTCGCAGGGGACCATAACCAAACTTAATCCAAAATCTCCAAATACTAAAATCAAACAACAAGCAAGCAAGACTTCAAACGAAATTCCACACGGGATACTTCTAAGTCTGCTATTAATCACCAAACTATTCCTCTTTCACTTCACCTGAAAATGATACTCGAAAACGTTAACAATAATGTTGGTGAGCTCGTAGGTTTGACCTTAAACCCAAAAGATGTGCCAATATTTCAACAGTGGACAATAGTGCTATATGACAGTGAATATATGCTAACAATCCAAGACATAGCATCCCCGCTAGTCATATCTCAACATGCAATAATAAATCCGGAGTCACAACTCCTAAATCACTAATGCACCTAAAGGGCCTACCAGTTGGAGCACTATATAATATGGCTTACCAACACAGAACCTTGCTTGCGAAATGCCAAACACAGTTAACATGCAAGTAGCGGGGGGGGGGGGGGGGCCCAACACAGAACCATGTATGCCAAACCCATACATACAAAACCCACACAGAACCTTGTATGCAAACACATACAACAAGTATATCACACATAATATTCACATAAAACAGTCATACGCATAACGGATTTGTGGAGCAAGGCCATACACATACCTCTCAATCATCCTACTATCAGGAGTTACCAAATGTGGAACTAACCTAGCCAACTCATGAAACCTATCAGTATACGCATCATGGCCAACCCCGACCATGGCGTGATTCCACAACTCTGATTCTAACTTTTGCATCTCATGACTAGGACAAAACTCTTGTATCATCATACACTTAAAGTCATTCCATGACATACTAACAACAACTTCCTGACTTAGCGTGCGGATCTGAGAGTTTCACCACGTTAAAGCCTTACTCACAAATGAACCAGCACTGTATTTTACCTTTTAGTCAATACTACAACTACTCATATCATGCACAGATTCTATTTTCTCAATCCAACGAGTGAGGGCTACAACACCTCCCTTACCATCATATTCCATAGGGTTACACGCTAAAAATTCCTTATATGAACAACCTACCCGGTTTCCATTCACTATCACATTCCCAATGTTCCCATGAACGTTCTTATTAAACACATTACCATTATGATTTCCAACATTCCCTTGGTTACTAACCTGGGCTAACATGGCGGGTAAGAGGTTTTGTAATTGCTGGGCAATGATCATTGGGAATTCAGGTGCACCCCCATTGGCTCCCCCTACATTCCCATTAGCTACCTCTACACCCCCATTAGCTCCTATACCTAGGCCATTTCCTTGACCATTCAATTCATCAACACGCTCATCATTACCTTCCCTAGGTCTTCTACCCGTTCCACCTCTACTAACCCGTTCACTCATTCCCCCTCCTAGTGATTCGGCAGCAGGCCGGCCAGCACTTCGGGTTCTTATCCTTGGCGGCATTATCTATACGAGGGAGAACATGGGCAACGTTAGGTAAGTGGGAAGACTCGCACACATTCATCGAATATCTTACTATACAAAACCAAATATACGCGCAACACCACCCTACGGTGTCAACATCGATTTGTGTGAACAACAATACCAAGTATGAGTGAGTTGTGACACGCTTATAATTACGTTGGCCACCGTACTTATATTCGCATCCTTTCCCATTCATATTCAATATTGAGCCCACTCATTTCAATGACTGACATAACTAAGGCACCAAACCAAGAACACACAAAGGCACACCAAAAGCGGAACACCGCACACATAGATCCTATACGCAACTAAACGACGGATCTTAGGTTATAGTCTAGGCCAATCCACCTAGTTCTCTATAACCTTGGCTCTGATTACCAATCTGTCACACCCCGACAATGGCGGAAACTCGGGAATGCAACATAATGATCAATCATAACACAAGGTACAAAAATAGAGAAAACTACATTGCATAAACTCCAAGTGCTATGAAGACCATCAACCTTGAACAAACTCAAGTGATGTCCCAAATCGCAACTAAAATCCACAAATCTCTTACATTTATTCATATGCCCTCGCAGGGGACCATAACCAAACTTAATCTAAAATCTCCAAATACTAAAATCAAACAACAAGCAAGCAAGACTTCAAACAAAATTCCACACGGGATACTTCTAAGTCTGCTATTAATCACCAAACTATTCCTCTTTCACTTCACCTAAAAATGATACTCGAAAACGTCAACAATAATGTTGGTGAGCTCGTAGGTTTGACCTTAAACCCAAAAGCTGTGCCAATATTTCAACAGTGGACAATAGTGTTATATGACAGTAAATATATGCTAACAATCCAAGAAATAACATCCCCGCTAGTCATATCTCAACATCCAATAATATATGTGTACGTCTCTTAGACAAAGGAGCTAAAATTTAGCCTCCTTGTCTCCCTTTCTAACCATAACCGGCCATGGGATCTAAGGGAGTCCCAGGCCTTTCTTCTCGTGTCAAAATCACTTAAAAGCTCGTAAAACTCAACCGTAACATTTACCCCAAAGTTAAAAAGCATTTTTATTCACCTTAAAAATACTTTTCCATTAACTTAGAGTATTCACTTGCCATATTTACACTTTAAACCCTTCAAAATTCAATTTGGACATTAACGGACGTGTCAGACTCGTTTTTCGGCATTTCTCAAAATTCACGGGTCAAACCACCCGAAATACACATAACACAATAATACCTTTCAAAAAGGATTATTAATCACAATAAACCTCAAATCATCACATATCTCATAAAATCACCACCGTCAACACGGTACAAAATCTGAATAAACTGACAAAAGTCAAATAGTCAAAGGACTATTAATGAAATATTCAGAACACAAAAAGGGCAGAGGTTACAATAAGGAAGCCAACTCTGCCATCTTAGGTACCATATTTCTGCTACATTCCTTCCCAGTCATCCACTGTAAAGTAGCTTGTTTGGTGCCTCTCAAAATAACTTTGTTCCCACAGTACATAAATTCCATCCTCATGCTTTCAAAGTTCCACTTAATGTCACCAAGTGTAGACAACCATTGAACTCCTAGTACCATCTCACATCCACCCAAAGGTAATAGCACAACATCTGACTTGAACTCCATTCCTTGTAATGACCAAATGAAATCCTTACATTCAAAAGCACTAACCATCTTATTTCCACCAGGCACATCCACTTGCAAAGGGTAGGTTTTCTTAATTTTGCATCTAATCCTTTTGGCACAGTTAACATCCATAAAATTGTATGTGCTTCCTGAGTCAACAAGGATGTGAATACTCACTTTTCCTACTCTGCCCTTAATTCTCATAGTGTGAAAAGTAGTGATGCCTGCTAAAGCATTTAGTGAAATATGTAGTTGGATTCTGTCTTCTTCCACATTATACACAATGTCTTGATCAGAATCAAATTCATCTCCTAAACATTCCTCTTTAGTTAGAAGTTCAATAGAAAATACTTGTCTTGTAAACTTATGACCTGGTGCATATTTCTGGTCATAATAGAAACAAAGATTTTTGGCTCCTTTCTCTTCATATTCCTTCCTAGACAACTGCCTTCTAGGTGTATCACTAGTACTACCAACCACTTTATTAGCAGAACTAGCAGGTAAGGGTAAAGCAATCTGTGTCCTATGGTAAGCAGGCTTATTGAATTGAGCTTTTGGAGTGTTAAGAATTGGATTTTACCTCTTTGCCATGGCTGTCTTAGTGGCTTCTTGCATCCTAGCTAAATGATAAGCATCATACAATGTTTTAGGCTTAAACATCTTAACCACCAACCCAATTTCAGTTTGCAAACCCCCAAAGAACAAACTAATGGCATACTGATCACTCAATTCCACCTTTCCCAACAAGACTTCAAACTTATCCTGATAATCAGCCATACTCCCATCCCGCTTCAAGTTCTTCAACTATTCCATAGGATCTTTATAACAAGCTCTAAACCTCTTCAAAATTTCACTTTCATACAAAGACCACTCCACTGTTTCTCCATGAGTTTTCACAAATTGTCTATGCCAAGCCAAAGCTTTGTCAAATAGGTGAATTGAGACCAATCTCACTTTCTGATCTTCAGCCACTTCATCTACTTTAAAAAACTGCTGACATCTAAAAATCTAACCCTTCACATCTTCACCAGAAAACTTGGGAAACTCCAATTTTGTCATTCTTGTATACTGAATTGGCCTACTGGTTCCTTCCTCATTCTTGAGTATGTTGATGTCAGTTGTGTGATAATTTTGTTGTACTAGTATACCTTCCTGACTAGTGACAATTGACTGCATAGTCTGATTCAACTGAACAATAGATGCCTGAATACCACTCAAAGAAGCAGTTATCATCTCCCCAATCATCTCTCTCAACTCCTCATTCATAGTGTTTTGACTTGTACCAGTCTGCCTTGTGGCTATCACCATCTTTCAAACTGAATGACGACCACTCAACAGCTTAATTCTCAATTCTAATGAACAAAAAACAAACAATCAAGAAGTGAGTTATTCACCTATGCAATGAATGTATACAATACTCCAGTAATGAAGTAGCTATAGTCTTTCAAGCACAATGAATTCCTACAAGATGATCAAAATTAGTTAGTTATTGGCCGGAAATTAACTAATTCCACCGGAATTGTAACAAACATTGACCAAATAACAGAATTTTGACCCAAAATAACAGAATTTTGACCAAAGTAACAGAATTTTGACCAAAATAACAGAATGTGCCAAGAAAGAGGCTCTGGATACCAATTGTTATGATTCTATAGACTTCACAAGGAAATGGTATAGAATCAATAGGATAAAGATGAATTCTTAATGACAAGAGTAAGAATTGAACCTTTAACCCAACTGAATGATTGATTAAAACCAAACGTTTACAATGGGAGGAAAATACAAGAGAGGAAATCAGTTACACGCATAGCATGAAATGAAATAGGGAACGCGTATTTATAGAGATATAGGTTGGGCGGGAAAATTAGTTGGAAAGAAACACGTGCACCTCACGTGTCAACTGAATAACCAGCTTATCCCATATCAAGAGGCCCCTAATGTATTGTAACATACATTAATAATAAGGTGCTGTTTGTTTATTAAGAGGCTCTGAATCTGAATCTGAATATTCGATAGAAAAGTCTGAATCTGATTCCCATCTTAATCTGAATAAGTTGTCGAGAAGTCTGAATCTGAATGAAATAAGACTGTTTGTTTTGGCAATAATGTATAGATGTGTTAAACAATAGTTTTTACAATTTAAATATAAAATGATTGCATTCGCATAAAAATATATAAATTTTTTATATAACAAAACATATGCAATCATTTTATTTAATTTTTTTAATACAAAGATAAAAGTGGAATAAGAAAAAAAATAAAAAATAAAATAAAAAATAACAGCAAAGTAGAAAATAAATAAAGAAAAAAAAGGGAAAAAAAGACATTAAGAGGTATTAAGACACCCCCTCCACATCTAGTTCAGTAAGAGGTTTATGCCTCTTACTGCCTCTTAATGGCCAGAAAAAAACAAACGCTCTTAACAGTGTTTGTCTCTTACTGCCTCTGAATGACATGAAATAAACAAACAGTCTTAATGACCCAAATGTCTGACCGCGTCTGAATGAGTCAGATTAAGATGCTGTTAAGAGGCATTTTAAGAAAAACAAACACCACCTAAGTTTCATCTTCTCTTTCTATACTCTTTTACATTCTCTTGCTTATTATTCTCAACACAAACATATTTGTGAGCTAAATTGCAAACAAAACATAAAACCATACAAAATATACCTTTTGTCTCGTACCGACTCTTGTTTATTCTTTACCTCGTGGGTTATTTAGCAGAAAAGATAATCAAAAAGCATCATTTAAAAAAAAAAAATCATGTGAATGCCGAAGCAAAAGACACATACGAAGCAACCAACGCCGTTAAAAAAATGGAGTTGTTTTTTTTTTTTCCAGTTCACATCTAGTGAGACTTGTATTAAACGAGCTTAGGTTATCACCAAAAATTAAATAAAACTAAAGAAGGTCCTACCGGGAGTCGAACCCAGGTCGCTGGATTCAAAGTCCAGAGTGCTAACCACTACACCATAGAACCACTTGTTTTTTCCTTCTCCTTTTAGATTTAAATACTATGCTTCATCTTTTGTAAACTCTGTCAAAATAGATTTAATATAGTACCCTGGAAGTGGCCTCCATCTTAAAACAGCATCAGATCCACCACCGGCCGAAGATGACCACCGTAAGTTGCATCATTTATATATTATCATTTTTAGATTATATAAAAACTTTGAATAATTTTTTTGCAGGTATTGATGTTAAGAGAAGATTCACATATCCTATTAAACCGTATATTTAACACCGGTTTACAAACACTAGATTCAATCATTTCTCATATTTTCACTCACATTCTTTGCTCCAAACGCCTTACCATCATCAGGTAACATCTCAACTATAATAAATAGCTCATCATGTTATAAAATGCATTGTTACAATATTCACCACTGATATAGTATATGATTCGACGTTTTTTTTAAATGATAATTTGATATCAGTTTGTTTGTTTGGCACACAAGCTTATGAAAACTTTTTATAAGCTTTCGTAAGAAAGCTCAAGAATGCAAATGAGGTCCATTTTAGAAATAACTAGAGTTTTAATTATATAAACGCCCTTCCAAATATTATGGATAAATATACAAAAGCTTGAAACAATTTTAATTTGATGTAATTTTACAATAAAAAAAGCTCTAGCTAGTAGCTACCACTAATTCGCCAAACACACTCATTGTTATTCACTGTTTAGTTTCGTCTAGCGTAGACTGTTGTTAGTTAAACTTCGTATAAACCAAAGTTATATAGGTTGGAGAAATAACAAGTTTGTTATTTACTATCGACTGTTGCTTTTGAGTAAAAACATATACTATGGATCCCATTGAGTGCTTTCCTAAAGAAACCATACAGACTAAGAGAGACTGTGAGTAACAAAAAGGATTCGAGGGTTCATAGGGGATTTCACTGCTAAAATTTTACACCAGTCTAACCCCAACTTCCAACTATTTTAGTTACTTTGGTATGCTATTTAAATTAAAACTTATAACTTTACATGCTACTTCTGAATTCTATAAAACCGTACCATTTACTTTGAAAAATGAGGATGTACTATATAACATATAATATAAATTATGATTTCGAGTCACGAATCTAGTATAGTTTTAAAATTTAAATTTGTATTCCTTGTTTTTTTTCCTTTGTAAATCCTATTCGCTTTAGGAAAATTAGATATACTTTTTGACTCTTTTTATTGATTAGTGTAGAGGTTAATTAGGGTGAACGGGAACCGAGTTTATTTATCCTCTGAGTCGTATCTACAGGATATTGATAACTTATTTGCAAAATGTTAAACATTGACATTCATATGACATATTACTATGCAATGTAAGATTATTACATGTGTGTTTGATTTAAAAGTGTCGTTTCATTGTTTTGAATTGCTGAACATGAATACATGTGTAGGAATTCTAAGGATAATAAGCTCTTCCCTTTTGCTTTCAAAGATGTTATTGAAGCAATTGGATGTAACAATCAGCAGAAAACACAAGATTGGCCGCCACCTGATAAAAATTCCAAGGGTGGAGGTGATCCTGAGGTGGTTTTCAATATGTTGGATGCCATTCTTAAGTGCAGTTTGGAACGCTTGAAGCTTATGAGGTTAGACTTACACATTTTAGCTTGCTATATAATGGTACGAGTGTACATGCTTTGTTGCTTTGGAAACTGTCATATTTTACGACTCGTATATGATTTGCATTCTGGGCGTGTGCTACTTAGTTATTTTTTCATGTGAAATATTTTCTATGATTTATGACTTGCTAAGTTAACCAACCACACTTTGGTTTATACCAAAAGATATAGGTAATCATGTGCTAACCGGCAGTACCCTTCTCATTTTTGACTTTTTCAAGCTAACGAGAACAATTATTAGGTTGTAGCTAAATGTCTTGTTTGAGTACGTTTATATTTAAACAGTCAACAAAGTTAGACACCCATCTCCGTAATTTTTTTTTTCCACTTAAGGGTCGTAAAACTCAGCTGATACCTTTGGGCCAAGGGCCACTTGTTTGAACTAAGAAAATTAATCTTGAATTGTGTGTTATCAACCTTGTTTTGTCGAACATGTTTTCATCCTAGTGCTTTATTTTCTATTTTTTGTTTTTGTTTTGCATCCACATTGGAGAATCTAGGGAGCAACACTTAGTCATTAATGAGTTTAGACCATAGCACTCATATTTACAAAGTCATTCAACCAGCAAAGGTCATATTTATCCTTTGAAGACTTTATGAGTTCAGATATCCGGTCATTTAACCTTTTTCCTTACACACATAGGGAATGCTAACTTCATACATCACTCGCCATTGATCTTAGTGTTGATATTTCTAGAACTTTTGCTTTCATGTGTTTCTTATGCATTTCTCAGATCATTAAAAGTTTTTTCTTAAAGGTTGATTATAGACATTCTTTGAACGAAAAAAATACTCATACACACTTGTCTCTATTGGCACTTTAACCCGCAACCTCTCGGTTGACAGGCCACCTTGAACTGCTAGGCATTGGTGGCCTGGTGGGTGCATTCAGACATGTTAACTCAGTTGTGCAATAAAACCTCAAAGGAAAATGTAATGTATTTTTCAGATTAAATAACGTGGTAATCATATTGTCATGGGCTGTGTTAGTCTTAGATTTATCAAAGAGTAAATTGCAAAAATGGTCCTTGTGGTTTGGCCAAATTGCAGATTTGGTCCGTCGAATTTCGAAATTCGACGGACCAAATATGCAATTTGGCCAAACCACAAGGACCATTTTTGCAATTTACTCTTTATCAAAGTTAAACAAGAAATGTAACGGTCATCATATTTAGTGTCGGTCTTACGTGATAGGAACTTTGTAATGTATGTAATAGGCTAGTTGGGACTTGGGAACACGGGCTTGGACTTTAAGCTAATATTGTCTACGTTTAGGGCCAAAAGCCCAAACTAAGCCAAGCCCGGCCCATGGAAGCAAACCCTAGGCGTTCCTAAGGGTTATGCACTATATATACCCCTCTCATGTGGAGAGGGGGTTGGTTGTTTTTCATTTGGTAAGAACTTCCTTCCACTCCTCCTCCTCCTCTCTACTTTCGCTCTCTACATCTCTCTCTCTCTATAGATTTCTTCCATGATTGTGCTTAAGTGTTTGATAATATGGATATAGAATAGGACAACAGGCTGTATGTTTTAGGTAAGGCAGAGTCACATTAATGTCTAGCAGATACGAACACGAATAACTGAAATATTTTAGGGACTTGTAGGGTTCTCTAGAGTATTCCAAACTTTCCTTGTATCTTATATGAGTGTAGACATTAGATTACACTTGACACTTGTAGCAAAGTAAGGTATTATTTAAGAGGAGCTAGAATGCTAGATATAAAGAGTTCGTGTTCTATGATATTTCAGGGAGGTGGAGAGCTTTATATTAATAAGAAATGTGTCCCTCATCTGCATTTAGTTTCAGAATTTATAAAAACACAAAAAGATCTTTCTATGAACTCTTTATAACCTTTGGTTTTCATGTGCTTGTTCCTACTTTTATGTCTACGTGGGAGCATTTGTTACTTTTGAGGTGCCTAAATAGTATAACCATATATGTGGGTAACCTATAAACAGTAAACATGTAACAGATTGCTGTGCTGTCTGGATAACTAGAAGAAGTTCGTACTTTAGGACATGATTGAAGGGCTTTAATACCATGTACATGATCTAGCTATCTGGTTTAGATCGTGTTTTGTTGACTCTGTATAATGCATATATTCTCCCTTGAGATAATCTGATAGGGTGTGCCTTCATGGCATTCCGTATGTTATACTGTTGGCAACTCTTCGCACTAGCTGTTGTACCAGGGTTCACAATTTTCACATGCTAAAACGATTATTCTTTTGGGTAAAGGAGGGTTCGCAATATCACATACTGAAACAACTAATTAAGCCTGTTATGTATTATTGTTTACTTTAAGCAATCTTGTAAACTTTTAAGTTGGTTTTGAGGGACAATTTATTTGTTTGGATCATGGGTAAACTGTAAATGTCACTAGATCAGATCTACAAGTTGATTAATCTTGGTTTCATCTTATAGAGTTGGACCTTCTGCAGAGGTCCAACAAGAGTACGGGTTTGGCTCTTACCTAGATGATATACAGGGGCAATTGCTATCATATTATATACTTGTTTAAAAATCTTGATGTCTTTTAGAAATGTGTTTATTTTAGCTTCTTCTATTTCCTGTATAAGTATGATGATTGTGATGAAATTTTCAGGGAAAGCATGTCATGGGGACATATAGACCATTACAACTCGGCTTTAAAGGCAGGTTACACTAAACATGTAGATACAATCAGGAATTTGAGTTTAGAAGGCAGGTTGGGAGTAGCATTGTGGTTGCGTAATAAAATGATACATGAAGGTGTTGTTCCAGATGTAGTAACGCATAATTACCTTATAAATGGATTTTGTAAAGTTGGTATGTTAGACAAGGCAGAGTTGCTTGTAAGAGAGATGTGTTACTCGGGTCCACCTCCAAATTGTGCTACCTACAACACTTTGATGAAGGGTTATTGTGCTTTTGATGATATTGATAAAGCTCTTGATCTCTTGTCAACCATGACTGATGGTAAGATAAAACCAAATATAGTTACGTTTAACATTCTGGTACATGCTCTGTGTAAGAAGGGCCTTTCAGAGGAAGCTAGAGTACTTCTTTCGAAGTTAACAGATGAAAATAGTCAAAGGAGTCTTATAGCATCGACAATACTAATGGACAATTCTTTCAAAAATGGGGATACGTCTCTTGCTCTCACACTTTGGGGAGAAATTTGTGAACGGAGTAAAGAAGTGGATGTTGTTGCGTATAATGTTATTATCAATGGATTTTGTTTGAGCGGGGATGTGATTGTTGCATATAAATATGTAAATGAAATGTTTAAAATTGGTTTACTTCCTGATAAATTTACTTACAACACTCTCATGAGTGGACTTGTTAAGTCTAGGAGAATTGATGAGGCTTGTTATCTTTACACTGTTATGTCAAGAATGGGTGTTGGTCCAGATAGAATCTCATACAAAATACTTATCGAAGGGCTATGTATGATTGGTGATGTAGTTGCAGCTCATGAGTTACTTATCTGCATGTTAAATAATTCTATGGTTCCTGCACCTATCACTTGGAACATTATCATTGATGGATACGGTAAACATGGAGAAAAGCAGAAAGCCTTACACATCAGGGATCAGATGACGGCATATGGGGTTCCGCCGAATGTATTTACTTATAATGCTTTGATCCACATGTATATAAATTGTGGAGAAGTAGCTGAGGCTCATTCACTAATGAAAGAGATGCTTTTGGCTGGTCCTTTGCCTGATACAGTCACTTATAATCTATTAGTAGGTGCAGAATCTGAATATGGACACCTATTTTCTGCTCATCAAGTTTATGATGATATGTTAAAAAGAGGGTATGATCCAGATGTTGTCACATATACGGAATTGATAAAAGGTTATTGTTTGAGAGGTAAAGTTAAGGAGGCAGAGAAATTTTTCACTTTTGATATGCTACAAAATTCCAATTTAGTAATCGATCATGTACCGTTCCAAGTACTTATAAAACAGCATTTCAAGGCAAGTGATTTTAATAGCGCATATGGTGTTTATCAAAAGTGGCTAAGAATGGATCAAGCAGAATGATTTTAATAGAAATTTGTCTTGCCTAGCTACTGAGGATATGCTACCAAGCATTATTATTACACCTACAAGTGATGGCATTACACACATGGAGTTATGTAGATAAACTGTGAGCTTTTATTCACATTGTATGTTTTACTTCAATTATGTTATTGCTAATACACTTCTCACTTATGAAATGGTCAGGTTGGGTCGGGTCAAAACCAACCAAATTAACAAAAAATTATATGGATTAAATGGATAGAAAATGCAAATAATTAAACTGAAATTTGATTTTTTATTCTCTACAGTATCTGAACTGAATCATATTTATTTCATTTTTACCAAGTTCATTGAATCTCAACCTTCAAATATGTACGTGTATGTAGTATTAACATTCTTCTTGAACCAGAGGAGAAATCAGAACGAAAGAGAAAGTAATGTCTCACTATTTTTACATACTTTAATATAATAGAAGTCTACCCATCTATTAAAAGGATAGGCTATATCACTAAAGCCTGAGACGAGTTGTGTGTGTTTTAGCCATCATGAATCTCTTTTGGCAGCTCAAGAACTTCAAAATGAAATGGAGCAAGACTCGGGCATTGCATGAGTGATATAATATTATTTTTACTGATATATGTAGTCTCAACCTGACATGTTTTTGTACCTTTTATGTAGTTCAACCCACCAAGGCAAAATCATACGCATGTTGTTTCATGATTCACGGGTGAGGCCGTCTAGGAGGATGAGTTTAAGGCATAAAAGAAGCCGACGATGACTAGGTGGATGAGGAAGATGATGGGGAAAGCAAGAGGAACCAAAAGGTAAACTTTCCCATTTTCTTTTACTTCTTGTGGCAACGATTTTACGTTGCAGCTTTGTGCAAGGAAGGTAAGAATGGACAAGTTATGGTCTATTCTAGAGGTGGAAAGCTTTGAATCATCAACTAATAACTGAGCCGATTTGGGCTATTTTTATATTTAGCGGGTCGAATGGGTCAAGCTGAAGGATTTAACATGGAAGAAAACAGGCCAAATTGGTCAAACACGTTTAAAGTCATTGGAATATACAAATGCTTACAAGAAACATAATCAGCACATTATAAATGCATAAATTAGAAAAAAAAAACAGTTAAATATATTTGGGGGTGATTGCAGCCCTGCACATTCGTTTCACCACAGTAAGAAATAACTCATCTGGCCAGTTACACCCATATTGTCACATTTAGTCTCTTCTATACAATTGTTGATTTGTTTTTTTCTTTTTCTTTTTAAAACGGCAAGTTGGTTTGGGCAGTATGCAAGACTTGAACTTTCGTATTTGTCATAAAAAAGAATATGATTAATTCGATAAAATATAATGTTAATGCTAGTCTTCTCTTTCATGTCTATCTTGGAGCAGGTAACTTACTTCAAATGTGGGGGAGTTTCACTCGGAGTTGGGATGCAACATTATGTTGCGGACGGGTTATCTACGATGCACTTTATCAAAACATGGTCAGAAATGGCTCGTGGCGTTGATCTCACCGTACCACCTGACAGAACCATTCTCCGTGCTCGAGACCCACCACAGCCTGCCTTTGAGCACGTTGAATACAAGCCCCCTCCACCGATGAAATCATCGTCACTTGAAACCGAATCAAATGAAACAGTGGCCTCAAATTTCAAGATAACACGTGACCAACTCTGCCCAAAGTGAAATCAAAATAAGATGGCAACACAATAAACTTCAGCTCTTTTGAGTTACTCTTGGGCCATATCTGGAAGTGCATGTGTAAAGCCCGTGGGTTGGCAGATGACCAGGAAACCAGACTTTACATTGCCACCAATGGGCGGACCCGCTTTCAACCTAATTTGCCAGCAGGCTATTTTGGGAATGTTGTCTTCACAACCGCTCCTATAGCGAAATTCAATGTAATCCTAGTTGGTATGCTGCGAGTAAAATCCGCGACGCGTTAGTGATGAGGAACAGCAATTATCTAAGATCAACAATAGACTATTTGGAACTACAGCCCGATCTAAAGGCTCTGGGTAGCGGGATTGTCCAGACTTATAAATTTGCGAATCTTGGGATAGCCAGCTGGTCTAGGTTTCCAATTCATGAAGCTGACTTCGGATTGGGCAGACCTATTTTCATGGGACCTGGTGGTTTAGTGGTGGAAGGTTTGGGTTTTGTGTTACAGTCAATGATGGAAGCTTGTCGTTCGTCATTAGGCTGCAAGTTGAACGCTCAAACCTTTTCAGAAAGTTTCTGTATGATATTTAATACGCTGAATAGATTCCAAATTTCCAATTCCCTAAAGATTTTAATTGCGAATAATAGTTTGTCATTATCACACTAGTTTATAACCCCATGTATCAGAATATAATTTACAACAACGTAACACTTGAGCATTGTGCTTTTATGTGTATTTTCGTTTTCGGTGTCACACATTCGTTATATAGAAAAGGAATAAAATAGGATCAAAGAAAAAAATTGCCAGCAGTTGACTGAACTTGACCCTCCCGTTACAAAAATGAACCCATTTTGACCCATTACCCAAATGCATGCGAAGGAAGCAACTTGACAAAAAAAGGTGCATGATTGAAACGATAACAGAAACTTGAAGGAGATCTCTTTTCTATGTGGCATTGCAAATAGAGTTACTTATTTAACCTAAATCATTAACATCAAATGGCATAGCAATTAGCAACAATGGCTTTTACAGTATCAGTTCTGTAACACCATATGTATTGCCTTCAACTTTTTAATCTGCAAGGGTACAATCACATTCTACTTGACCTATGTGTAGTAGCCGCCTTTGCTTTGTATTTTTAATGAAATCATAAGGAGCTTTCACTTACTGATACCTCAATTGATGTTCACACACAAGAAGTTTTTTTCACGGGTGATGCCGTCTAGGAGGATGAGTTTAATGGCATAGAAGAAGACGACGATGATGACAATGACTAGCTGGATGGGGAAGATGATGAGGAACCGAAAGGTAAACTTTTTTGTTTTCTTTTACTTTTCGTGGCAACGGTTTTACGTTGCAGCTTTGTGCAAGGAAGGAAGGTAAAAATGCACAAGCTATGGTCTATTCTAGAGGTGGAAAGTTTTGAATCATTAACTAATAACTGGGCCGATTTGGGCTATCTTTATATTTAGCAGGTCGAATGGGTCAAGCTGAAGGATTTTACTTGGAAGAAAACAGGCCAAATTGGTCAAACACGTTAAGAGTCATTGCAAGTGTATACAAATGCATACAAGAAACATAATCAGTACATTATTAATGCATAAATTAGAAAAAAAAACAGTTAAATATATTTGTTGGTGATTGCATCCCTGCATATTCGTTTCGCCACAGTAAGAAATAACTTATCTGGCCAGTTACACCCATATTGTCACCTTTAGTCTCTTCTATACAATTGTTGAACAGATTTCATGTAGAAGATGTTTTTTTTTTTTTGGTTCATGCAAGGTTTGTAAAGTAATGTATTATTGCCAAACATCTTTTTCATTAGAAAAAGAAAAAAAAGCAAATAAAAAAGTATCAGAATCTAATGAGATCTTATTTTCTAATATTAAAATGCGGATATTGTGTCACTCTTCTCCAAATAATTGTTGTCAATAATAAAATAGGAATAATTAGTCATCATGATATTGATTAGTATGTTTAAAAAATGAATGCTATCTCCAGCCGAAATATATGCATAAATACGTTAGAAGCTGTACCACTTATAGATCACATTTTCTCTCCGATCTTCATCACATTGTTACAAGGTAAATCCTTCGTTATTCTTGCATGAATAATTGTAAAAATCTATTTAAATAGTTGCATGTTGGTAAATAATGATTAAAGCTATTCATTTTTCATCATTTGCAGCTGGTAAAATGAAGATCTTGGTAAGAGAATCGACAATGGTGATTCCAGCAGAGGAGAAACCAAGGAAAAACATATGGAACTCACATCTCGACCTTATAGTCCCGAATATTCACACACCTAGTGTGTATTTTTACCGGTCTAATGGCGCTGATAACTTTTTCGATGCAAAAGTATTGAAAGACGCTCTCAGTAGAGCGTTGGTTTCTTTTAATCCATTGGGAGGAAGATTAAAGGAAGATGAAAGTGGTCGGATTGAGATTGATTGCCAAGGACAAGGTGCCTTGTTTGTGGAAGCAGAGTCAGATGGTGTAGTTGATGATTTTGATGACTTTGCACCTACGATGGAACTCCGGAAACTTATCCCAGCCGTCAATTACTCACTAGGAATTGAATCCATTCCTCTGCTCGTCTTGCAGGTAAACTCTATCATGTCACTGTAAAT